>WOUI01000443.1:0-26700 GCA_012184565.1 Aspergillus floridensis | reverse complement strand
TGCCGCGGCCGCGTGCTCTTGCTTCTCCCCCGGGGGCTGCGCGTCGCGGCCGGCGGCGGGCGGCCGGGACTCCCACCCCCCCCCCCCCCCCCCCCACGCATGGCGCAACACAAGAGAGAAAGTCCCATTGATCATGCCACAGGCACGCTTCTGGCCCGCCCAATTGCCCTCGATGATGTGAAGGTCACCATAGCCCCTTCACTCCGCACCTTCGTCTTCCTTCCGATTTTCCTGCTCGCATCCGGTCTCCAGCACGATGCTCACCACTATCTCTTCTCCCTAAAGAAGTATACCCTGCCGACTCACCCTCTGTTCCACAGGCTTGTATGCCCGCACTATACGGCAGAGTGTGTCATCTACTTGTCCCTGGCATTCTTAGCCGCTCCGCAGGGAAAAACCATCAATAAGACGATTCTGGCGGCTATGGCCTTTGTGGCCACCAACCTTGGCCTGACAACGGCCAACACCCGACGATGGTATATCCAGAAATTCGGCAGAAGTTCAATGCAAGGGAAGTGGAATATGATTCCAGGCATATACTGATTCTAGGGTAAACGTCGAAGTTGTCTGCAACCCGGACTATCGTCTATTCAAGAATTTCATTGTGCTTCCCAGCTTCGCGACCTTGAGCACGTCACGATAAGTTAGGCTGATCCTAGTTCCTCTCTGAGACCAGCCACATTCGTACCGTTCGGGCTCCCTCAGCAAGCCCCAGTTGCAGATGGAATCGGCACTGAGTTGCTCGTCCCTGTCGGTTTCCGCAATCCCATGCAGGAAGTCCGTGTAGATCCTGTCCGTGGTGACCAGCAGACTACGTCGCTCTTGCAGGATGTGATATTTTGGTTGACGATCCAAGCCATCTTTAGTACCGGCCGTTGGCTTGTCATACAGATCCAGCACAATCGGCGCTCCGAGGCTTACAGTAGCCACGAGCGGGTAATATGCTGCGCCGTCTTCATGAGGCATGATCCCTTGTCCGGGACAGTACTCGTTCACCAGGACATGGTTCGGGGCGCCGTGCGGGGCATCTTGGAAGATGTTGAGGGCATCGAAGCGCGGTCTCACCATGGGTGAGACGAGCCAGGAGGGAAGCGGAGAGGCAATGAGGGTGTTGGTCTTGGTCAAAGCAGATGGCCAGGTTTGAAGGCGACGATGCGCGAGGTGCGTCCAGCGCGGTAGGGGAGCGGTACCGATCTAGAGAAAATCGTAAATCATAACACGTACCATATGACTTAGGTAAGTAAGGACTAAACATGTGACTATATTCAGGAACAGACCTTCTGGAGCAAAAGGGCTTCCTCCACCTCCGAGATGAAGTCGGCAATGTAGAAGGCATCCGATGGCAATCGCTTGATGCGGGCCCTTTCGAGCTCCCCCATCTGGTTCAGGTACAGAGTACTCGTAGTACACCCACCTGACACTTTCCCTTCCGTTTCAAGAATCGACGACTCGACAACTTTCGGACACGCTGTCACTGCATGAGAGCAATCGCATGTACGAGTACGAGTACGAAAATCTCAATGCAGATAGAGAATTGGACGTATCCGATAATAATAAAAAAAAACGTCCGACCACCTAAGTGCAGTCAGTGGTTGGTTAGAATCCTCTTTCCTTCTGGGGCTGACTCCTAAATTTACTCCCGTACTTGCCTTGTTACTACTTTTAGCCTGCAAATGAGGGGTCAATCGGAATCCCGAGTGCGGAGAGCGGAGGTGGGCGTCTTGGGAAATTAGATATGGCAGGCTGCAGCTGGAGGCTACAGGCTGCAGTTTGGGTCTCTTTGTTTGAGAGACAATGGACTCGAGGTTACGAGTGCTCTCTCCCCCTGGGGTCAGGTGATTCAATAGGCGGGGTGGAACACAATGTCTTATTGACAATAGAAGGACTCACATGAATAACATGACTCGATCTGATGAACTGGGGTTTTCAGGAGGATGATGACATCATGATTTCTGACTTTGGTTGTACTCGGTATACTATGTAGTCAAGTAAGTGCTGAAGAATCTAAATCGAGCTTTCTGGGTTCTATTAATGCTAAATTACTGCTGGCTAAATGTTGATCGATCTGAGCTTGCATACTGGGCTGGATATATTGTTCCGGTTCCTTTGGGTGTTTTATGGGGACAGAGTAAAGTCGTATGGGCTATAGAGTTACCACGAAATTCTCCATATACATGTTTTGTTGGTGTCAATAATTACCCTTGGAGTCTATATAATAAGATTATCTTTCGTAGTGCACTGTAGAAATTGGTAGTGGATAGAAATCTACTGAAACATCTAAATGCGAACATGCACATACCTCTGGCCCTCGAACCCGATCCCGATCCCGAACATAGGGGAAAACCCAGCTACGTATATCTAACAGCATACGCCATATGCAATCTGTCTACATCCTAACAACTCTCAGAATTACATTAACTTCCAATATATTCAATTATCCATCAATAACTAGCCCAAAGACCCCAGGCTAAAATTAGCCTATACACCCAGAACCCCCCAAAGAACCTCCATCAAACCTTCATATCCAGTACATACAGTATCAAACCTCAGGCACCCAAACCCCCACATACTCACCTTGCTTCCCCACCACCACCACCACCTCCACTTCCAACATTCCCATCAAACAACCACAAACAATCTACCTCATCCTCCTTACACATCCCCCGATCATACATCCCACCAGCTCCACTCTCAATCCCCAAAGCAACCATGGGTAAAAACAAAGGCAGCGGCGGCGACAAAAAGGGCAAAGACAGCAGCGGCGGCGGCGGCGACAAGAAAGGCCTCAAGCCCGCGACGGCCATCAACGTGCGGCATATTCTTGTACGTATTGACTCTTTATTTGTCTGTAGCTTATTGCGTCTGGGGCAAAAAGGGGGTAGTAGCTATTACCTCCCCACACACACAACCCTACACTCTATCTTCAATTTCAAATTGAATATGTACGCATGAGCTGGGATCCCAACCAGGCTGCCCTTCCTCCCCTCAGCGTCAGCGTCCTAGCTTCCTTATCAGAAAGAGAGGAGAGATATACATGCCACCCGAAACCCCCCTACCCAGCATACTAACCCTAATATCTCTCGACAGTGCGAGAAACACTCCAAGAAAGAAGAAGCGCTAGAGAAACTCCGCAACGGGGCCAAGTTCGATGAGGTCGCGAGAGAGATGTCGGAGGATAAGGCGCGGCAGGGTATGTTTCTCTTTCTCCCTATAGATCTGATCCTGTTTGTATTGACATCCCCGACACAAAAGGTGGATCCCTGGGATGGAAGGTCCGCGGGAGCTTGAATGGGGACTTTGAAAAGGCGGCGTATGAGCTGGAGCCGAGTACGACGGCGAATCCCAAGTATGTGGAGGTCAAGACGGGGTTTGGGTATCATATTATTATGGTTGAGGGGAGGAAGTAGATTTTATGTCGTTGTTTGGAGTAGGGAAGATGTCCTTGATCGATGATATGATGAGGGGAAGGTTTTGATACCACTGCAGTGATGATATGCTGAGTGATGGATTGCAAGCATAGGTCTATGGAGATGATGATTTCTAACTTGATATGTACAATTGTGAAATGGGAACTTTGATGGCGGATGAACACCCCCTTCGAACAGGATGCTTGTGACTACTCCTTCTTTGTGGCCGCAGCGGCAGCTCGCGCCTTCTCCTTGGCCTTCTTCTCCTGTCGCTGCACGACCGCCTCGGCGCCGACGCCGCCAAACACCAACAGCACCCCCAGCCACTGTCCCGCCGACAGCGAGTGTCCGAACCAGAACACGCTCAGCAGCATCGTCAGCATCTTGCGCGTCACCGTCACTGTCACCAGCAACAGCGACGAGAACCGCGAGAGCGTGTAGAAGATGAACAGCTGCCCGACCGCCCCGCACGCCGCAAACCCGAGCACGTTCTTCAGCGCCTCCGGATGGCGCGACAGGAACCCGATCGCGGCCGTCAGCTCCGTCTCCGTGGACGGCGGGATCGGGAACGGCAGGAGGTTGTGCAGGAGGCCCGTCGCCGACAGATGGGGCATCACCAGCAGGTAGCTGCTGGTCAGGAGCGTCGAGAGCACGTTCTGCGCGACCATCATCTGCGGGCCTGTGAACCGAGTGTAGGTCTGCGGCGAGGTGAAGACGTGGTCCTGGGTGGTGTTGGTGAGGCCGTCCAGCAGCAGGTTGATCGATAAGAGGAAAATCCCCCACGCGCTGGAGCCGGACTGACCCTTGGCCGCAGAAGCGGCCACCTTCTTGCTCGTGCCCGGGTGGTGCAGCGTGAAGGTCGCGACGCCGAGCGTGACCAGAAGGACCACGCCGTACTTGTAGAGCGGGTAGCGCTTGCGGAAGATGGTCAGGTGGAGGAACATGACCGGGAGCAGTTTGCACGACTTGGCGAGGATGAAGGTGAGGTAGTCGATGTGCGCGAGACTGGCATATCCGAAGGGGGATGCGAGCGACGAGGAGATGCTGACCAGGAGCAAGGGGAAGAGAATCTTCCGCGTGGGGAAGATGGAGGGGACCTTCTGTCCAGACGGAGTCGAGAAGAAGAGGTAGAGGAAACCGGTGATGGCGGCAAAGGTGGATTGGATCGTGTTCAAGACAATCGAGTATGTGAAGCGCTCGGTGGGCGGTTCGGGCAACTCAGCGCTCGGAGGTTGAACCGGATAGGAGACGGTGGTGATGGCTTCTTGGAGGACACCCCATGACAGACTGGTGTGCAACAGTCAGCTTTAGTTTTTCCTATAATGCGCAGAGTCAAGAATCACCCAAGACACATACAAAGAAGCATAGATTCCCAGAACGCAGACAGCAAGCTGCATCAGGCCAGGGGTATCTTGCGTCGCATCCTTCACTCCTGAGACACGATTATTTGCGACAGCACCTCCATTCTGCTGCTTGAGTGACAGCGCACTCGATTCATTCGGCGGCACATGCATGAGTTGGGAAGAAGTGGCCCGTTGTAAGGGTGTTGTTTGTTTTTGACGTGCCATTGGCAGAGGAAGCGAGCGCAGTTGGTCTCTGGTAACTTGAAACCAATGCAATCAACGAAGTTGTGGAGGGACCGTGACAATAGGATCAACAGAGTATATGAATCAGAAACAAAAATAATCTCCACCAGGTCGCATAAATACTGGGAGACAAGAACAACTTTGAAAGAGTGACTCGAAAGCAAGGGGAAAAGAAAGAAGGTGAATGGGGTCTCGAAATAACTTTATAGAAATGTGTTTCAGATGATGCCATGTGTTCTGTTCTTTCCTGCAGCTGTTCTCCCCGTCCGTTCCCAAAAACGCGCCGCGGAACTTCGGCCGGCGCGAACCCATCGCCCTTTTTTCCGCCCCGCCCGAGGGGGATTTCCTTCTCCAACTTTTTAGTCCGATCGATCGTCCACTTTGTATAGGTACAGATTGAGCTTGGAAGCAATTGTCGCGCATTCACTACAATTGATCCTACCATCCAATAGACCCCATCTCGTCACACGCACCACACAAACTTCACCTCCAACAATCACCGTATCACCTCCCACCCTGCGATCTCTACACTCCTCCATTTGTCAACCGCGCGCAACCAAGCACCACAGACAGACACATAACAACCATGACTTCAACAACCACCCCCTCCGCCCTAACAACCCTCATCACCTACGCAACATCAACACCAACATCATCACCATCATCCTCAAACCCCACCACAACCCCAAATCCCAACCTGAACTTGAACCTCAACCCCAAAACCTCCGCCCTCACCCTCCAAGTCCTCCACAACCTCCAACACCAACACCTCTGGACCTCCCTTCAAATCCACGAACTCCCATCCACTGTCCCTATTGCCGCGGCATCCCCCGAATCCAACACCGACAAAGTCAACCTCATCTCGGGAATCCCCCCGCACCGCCTCTACACCCACCCGGACGAGCAATTCTACCTCCTCGAACGCGGGCTCCGCGAGGAGGACCTCGAGCTCGAACGTATGTTCGTCCTCCCCACCGTGCAGGGCCACACGTGGAGTCTGCGGCGGTTGGCCGGGGTGTTTGATGCGCTGCCGGAGGCGGAGGACCCTGGGGATTTGGGGGGTGAAATTGAGGATGAGGAGGAGGTGGTGGTGGTGGGCGAGGATGATAACGGCAGCAATAATGGTAGCGGCAGAAGCAAGGCGGACAAGTTGAAGGATTATTACCAGTATCGGAAACAGGCCCGTGCCACTAGCGAGTGGGGTGGGAAGAGAATGCTTCTCGCGATGGTGGATAGGCAGATGGGTGGGGACAGTACGGTGGTCTATTATGTTGTGCAAGATGGTGCGGTGAAGCCGAGACAGAATTGATACCGTTCTCGTTCTTGTTCTCTGCTTGCCAGATGGAGAGAAGGGGGCCCATGCATGGGTTTGGGGTTTGCAGCTGGCTGGACAAACGAAGAAAAGAGGAGGGACAACGACGACGAGGATGACAGGGAACAATCTACCACCGTTTCGCACAGCACAGCAGAGTCTCATCCAATTTATATTAATACAGCCCAAACCCGACCAATGTTATACACATGCGCTGAGAACGGCAACAAAGATACAACCTTGCTTCTGGGGAGATACAACTGATATAAAACAGATCGCCTCGCATTGTCGGGTATTGTTTCAGCTTGGGACGAAAGAAGGGCACATGAAAGAAGAGAATTGGCGCCACGCAAGCAAGACTGGCCATGAATGTCTAAAGCTCAACGAAAGCATGATCGTCTTCGATATGTGACCGTTCAGCCTGGCAACTGGAGCAGTACATGCCGTACCATTGCTTGACGTCGCCACTCAGGTTGGCGAACGCATTCGAGTTGGTTCGCTCCCCCTCCATTTCGGCTTCATCAAGGTCATCATTCTCGCCGAGGAGGATCCCGACCTGCCGACAACGGCGTAGTTCCTGTCGAAGCCACCGCTCCCACTCATTCTGGATGACTTCTCGTTCGATGCTATTTACCACTCGAAGAGCCACCAGGAGGTTGTGTCGGTAGGTAGCCAGCCGTTCACGGGTCTGTTGGATCCTGCGAGCTGCGCTCTTGGTCATGGAGTCTCTAAAACCAGCCGACCCCAAAGACAAGGCCGTCCCTGGCTCGCGCAAGGTCTGTTGATGGAACGTCGCGAAGCAGTCACTTACGTTGCCGCTTCCGCGCCCGACGGTTATGTTCGCAATGGCCTCGTCGATATCCCTCATATAGATAGCTCTACTCATCACAGTATCGGGACCGACTCCAATGCGGGCCATGAAGTTTCCAATACTCCTGTCATCCCACCAGTCATGAACAACTCGTGACGAATAGAACCCATTTACCAGCACGCTCGCCAATAGTAGGGACAAGATCACTGTGTGCGCGTTGGTGGTCTTCCATGACCAGCGTAGGAAAGCACCGGTCCACATGAGGAGGGAGGACACGGCACTCTCCAAGAAGGATAAGAACGCCTCGAACAACAGGTGAGCCATATTTCTCTGGACGCGAGGCTTGCGTGATTCCAGCTTCAAGTCCCCGGAAGGTGAGAACTGCGAGGCGAAATTCTGACGCCCGACATGGCCGAAGATCGTGATGGCCTTTTTCGTTCGACTATGTGCGCCTAGTCTGCGAACCTGGTCACCTACGAGGTCGACGAGATCTAGCGCGTCTTGTTCCAAGTCACTGCTTGCACTCTTATCCACGATGCCTGAGATAATTAGCGGTGCCTTGTATGTTCCCAGCAGAACACAGTCACTCACTCTGCAGGCCATACGGAGACCATAGCCATTCCACTTTCGTGTAGATAGAGAGTTTGCTCTTGCCCTTAGCGACAAAGGTAATCACAACTTTGCTGACCAACCTAAAAGACCGCTTGAATGGGAGGTGCCAGGGAGTGCGTTTGTCCGTGATGACGTAACAAAGGTGATCATTGAGAACATCGATCATTTGGTAATCTGAGATGGTTTGGCTATGCTTGGCCCCTACTGATTGTCAGATCAGGCGTAACCCATCCAGGGGAGCCAAAATACTCACCCAGAATATCAGTGGTCTCAATTGAGTAATTGAAGTCCCGCCTTAGATGATTGGACTCGTGTCTGGTCCAGGGCCCTTGTTTGATACCTGTGACGATCTTAGCAAGCGCCGGACTGGACTCGGCTATAACTTACCCTGAGCATTTCGTTGATGCAGAAGCAGCTGCCACACAGCACTCTTATCCCCGAAGAGGATGTGGAACACTGCTTTAGGGCTGATGTCGAACACCTTCTCTGCAGCCAAGTGAAGATTTCCTTGAGGAACATACTGAACAGGCTGAGTGGGAAGTCGGAACTTTGGAATGTCCTTGCCATTGCCGTGCTTTTTGTGCATGTTGAGATCATTGTCAATGTAAATAGGTAAGCGAGAGTCCTTCTTAGAGCCTCCTGTCGGCGCATCACTGAGGTCGTTCTTGTCGCCCCCAGCGCCCACGTCCTCCCAGCTATCCAAGCTTGGTGTCCGTGTCATTGCCTCTGTCTCCATTCTGATCAACGTCTTGAAAATGGCTTCCAGTCCCAGAGGTTCAGCAGCCGCCATATTGTGTATAAGGAAGTTGAGTCGCCTCTGAAGGAGTCTTAGTGGCTCTAGGAAGGTTTTAATCGTTCCACGACTTGGTGTGTCGTCGCCAGGAAGAGGTATCAAATGTACAAACAAAAAGTCACAATCTCTACCAGTAGCAGCAGTGATTTCCTTAATACTCTCCAGAGATATGCTTGTCGTCAGTACCAGACCGAAGTGGTGGCTGTAGAAATAGATGTTTTGGGTTGTGACATAAGCCCTCCCAGGGAAATCTTGCTGGTCGTTCGGGCTCCATGTGGCCCGGAACACCATAACCAAAGGCTCATCCTTCTTGATATCGGGGAAAAGCAGTCGAAATTGGGCATCATGAATTTTAAGCTGCGGTGGATAGAAGCTAGGGTAGTCGTGCGAATCACCTATGAGCGCTTGCTGTATTTTAGACGAGTCGCCGTCCAAACTCACCGTCGGTCTATGGCGCGACCCGGTCTTCTGTGGTTTAGGCGTGACAAATCCACTCGAAGTGTCGGCTTCTGCGATCAGAAATTGTTTAGAGGGATCTTTCGTTTGAGCAGGTGGCTTGTCCGGGTCCTGATCGGCCGGCAGTCCCAGTCGCTCAGGCTCAAACCTGTTCAAGAAGCCCCAATTGGAGCTACCCCACAAGTTCGCCATCATGCCGCTGGGCATTCCACCTGTCTTGTCGATTTGACCGAGTCCTATACCACGTTCGTTGCTCACGAACACAGCAGCCTTGCTCATACTGGTCGGAGCAGGGGGGTTGGCCAACGTCATCGGGGCAAGTGTTGTGGGAGAATCATTACCAAGAGTCGAGCTACGGGATCTAGTCCCATCGGGGTCAACGGGTAGAGTACTTCCAGAAGCAATAGCACTATGACTTGCGGTGATGAGACTAGCAATCCCGCCTGCGACACCGGGGATAGATTGCGAGGACTGCACTGTATTATTATTTGATTTGCGGTGAAGATCCAGCTTCTGCATGAGACGTGAAGTGTGTTCGCGGGCAGGGCTGTCAGAGTCCAGTGTCGTCAATCTCCGGTAGCTGCTGAAGTCGCTACTGTTGCGAAGAGCAGATGGATCCTTCTCTGGCAGCGAGAGCATCCCACTGCGATCGGACGAGCCCTGCTCATCGCTTGTATGAGGCGTGAGAGAGTCGGCAGGATCAGCGGCAAATTCCGGCGCTGGGGGTTGAGAAATTGCAAAAGCAGGGTCCTGAACAGTGACTTTGCCGGACACAGAGAGGTCGGTGCTCGATGGGTTCTCAAGAGCCTTGCGCTTAGCAGCCTCAAAGGCGGCAATCCAATCCATCAGGTCTTTCTGTGTCTCAGCCTGGAGCATAATGGTGTTACTCTTCGTCTTGACCTCGAAACAGAACCTCCGGTCTTCTTGAAAAGCCGGTCGAATACTGCAGAGTAGGACACCAATACGTTCGCTCTCCTCAACACCACCGGTGCGAGTGCCCTGGACGAGACAACCAAAGATACCGTGTTTCAAAAAAGACCAGCGCCTAACCCAGACAGTGCGTGTAGGTTTACCTGAGAGAGTTCGAAGATATAACCACCCTTGCTTCTCAGGTCTTGCCTCTTTCGACATGCTATTTATCGACAGAGGACGCGAGCCAAGGTATGGGACTGTGGATACAGAGTAATCATCTAACTCACGAGACGGTCTAGCTGCGATTTCTGCAGCCTCCTCGATCTGCTTCCTAGAAGCCAGAAGCTCCCGCTTGGCAGACTTCTCATTTCCATCCATTTCGTGCACCCAGCCCTTAATGCGGTCCATTTCGTGAGCCCACTTTGCGAATGAGCTACCATTGTTGGTATGGAAGGACTTAAGCTCTCGCCACTGATCAAAGGAGATGCGAACCAACAACCTGTCAAGCGCGTTCCGCAGCTGAGGTGCTTGAATTGAGAAATCCATCGATGCTTTAAGATAGGCCTTGCGGGCTTCATGAAGCTGGAAGGCATCTTCCCGTAGCGCCGAGGGCTCTTTGGATTTGGACTGTGACGAATACCGGGCCAGCAAGTAGTCGTACTGTTTCTGTGTCTCGCCGAGCGTGCGACGGTTCTCCTTGAGCGGGGGTCAGAAACCGATCCTTAATTTAAGGGGCCCCATATTTATTACCTTGAAGTTCCGCAGGTCCTCCTGAATGAATGCCCTTATGGGTTCAGAGACGAAAGATTCCAGCTTTTTGACAGTAGACACTAATCCATTCCACATGTCCTTTGAGCTGTCACCACATCTCCGCATCGACTGTAGAGTGTAATCATGGTCCAAGACGGCTTCGGAGACCGTTAAAGGATTCGTGGAGTAGGACAGAAAGACGCTAACTGCGCCCTCTATTGCCGCAAGTTCTGTGGCGAGCTTGGAGGTGGCTTTCGCGTAGCCATCGAGCCATCTCTCAAGGAATTCGATCTGGTCGGAGAAGTGAAGAGTGGCGGCACGGAACGTGGGGGAATCGAGTGCAGCCTCCTTTAGTCCGACCGGACTTGAAGAGAAAGACAAAGTTAGATGGTACACATTATTGGAGCTTTGAAGCGCATTGGATGGAATGGCAGAGCGTCGAATACTCACACCACACTGACAAGCTTCCCAACCTGGGGTAATGGGATCTGCGGCTGAGTCGACATCTAGTGTATGTCACCAGCCATACACCGATGCGAGCGAGAATAACGTGGAGAATTGACAGAGATTCGATTCCAAGTTACCATGGGTATCAAGTCAAGTAAGCAGCATCCAAAAAATGAGGAGAATAGCAGCAAGGGATAGGAGGGGGTTATGTCGCAGTGGAGGGGAGGAGCTTTAGGAGATCGAGTGCCTCTGACCATCTAGGCGGATACAGGACCGCGCATGATTTAATTGGCTACGTCAGTGTCTTTGTCCCGCAGCCTGGTTAATCAGGCAGAACGGGTTCGATGGGTCCAGGAGGGCGGTCGGGGTGGAGCCTTTTTTTTCTGCCGGCAACCGCCTTTTTTTTCCCCTGCGGCGGAGAAATCATTCAATCCTATTCTCAGAGCAATATTCCAGGATCCAAGTCACTTGCAGATTTTCTTTCTGAGACAGAATGGCGCCTCCATCCAAGAAGTCGCGCAAGTTGCTGGATGACAGCTCCAGCGACTCGGAAGATGAATCCGGTGGCGTTCCTATCAGCAACGAGGATGTCGTTTTCAAGATCAATGAGGATTATGCTCGTCGCTTTGAGCATAATAAGAAGAGAGAAGAGATGCAGCAACGTAAAGCCACTCCACTATCTCGATTCTTTCAACGATTGGGCTAACCTCTGGATCACTATAGTGGAGTCAAAGCTAGGCAAGTCTTCGGTACTCGGCAAACGTCGTGATCGTGACGGCGAAGATGAGGATTCCGATGAAGAGTCATCATCGGATGAAGAAGAGGATGATTTCGGAGAGCTGGCTACTGAGGCTGTGGATGCTGAAATCATGGACACTATCAAGGCGATCCGATCCAAAGACCCTCGCGTGTACGACCCGAATGCCAAGTTCTTCACTAAACTCGACGAGGAGCAACCACAGAACACAGAGAAGAAGGAGAAGCCAATGACCCTGCGCGATTATCACCGAGAGAACCTACTCAGCGGCGCTAACTTGGCCGACGAGGAAGACACGAGCAGTGCTCCTAAATCCTATGCCCAAGAGCAGGCCGACCTGAAGAACGCCATTGTCAAGGAAATGCACGCTGCTGTTGGTGACGAGGATGCGTCCGAGAAGGACGAGGAAGATGACTTCCTTGTCGCTAAATCCAAACCCGAGTCTTTCCCGGAAGCTAAGACTGATGCAAACCTGGACGTTGAGAACGCGGACAAGGATCCGGAGACGTTCTTGTCAAACTTCCTGTCAGCAAGGGCATGGATTCCGGCTGGCAGATCGGAGCTGCAGCCATTCGAGTCCGATGACGAGGAAGAGGACGAGCGGGCGGAAGCATTTGAGGAGGCATACAATTTCCGCTTTGAGGATCCCAGCAAGATGAATGCTACTCTCATGACGCATTCTCGTGACGCTACCAACCAGCAGTCTGTCCGCAGAGAGGAAAAGAGCATGAGAAAGAAGCGCAGAGATGCGGAGCGAGAGCAGAAAGAGCAGGAAAAGAAGCAGCGTGAGATTGAGAAGAACCGACTTCGCAAGCTGAAGATGGAAGAACTGCAGGAGAAGGTTGAGAAGATCAAGGAGGTTGCCGGCATCCATGGACCTGAGTTGACGGATGAAGATTGGGTCCGCTTCTTGGACGATGCTTGGGATGACAAGGATTGGGAGGCCGAAATGCAGAAACGGTTCGGCGAGGACTACTATGCCGAAACTGGCCCCGATGGCAAGAAGCACCCTAAGAAGCCCACATGGGACGATGATATCGATATCAAGGATCTCGTGCCAGACTTTGATGAGGAGGAAGAGGTGCCCGCTGTGGCCGATTCGGACGTTGAAATGGCGGATGAGCAGGAGGGAGAGAAGAAGAAGAGCAAGGCGCAGGAGAGGAGAGATCAAAAGCGCGAATCCCGCAAGGATCGCATGCGTATCGAGGAAGCCGTGGACCGCAATCTGGACCTGGATATCAGCTTGCTTCCTGGAGCTACCAAGAAGAACGCAACCGGATTCCGTTACCGCGAGACCTCGCCTCAAAGCTTTGGGCTTACTTCTCGGGATATTCTCATGGCCGATGACACCCAACTCAACCAGTTTGCAGGCCTGAAGAAACTTGCGTCATTCCGTGACCCGGAGAAGAAGTACAAGGACCAAAGGAAGTTGGGCAAGAAGGCTCGCCTTAGGCAATGGCGCAAGGACACCTTCGGTGATGAAGAAGGCCCCAGAATCTCCGATGAGGCTCCCAAGGCTCCTACGGCAGACAAGGAAGATTTGGGCAAGGTTGATATCCGCGATGGTGAGCCCAGGAAGAAGAAGAGAAAGAGGTCGAAGAAGCAGTAAATGCTTTGACCGAGCTACAGTCTTGAGCATGTATGTCATTACAAGATCGTTGTCTTGTCTTGAATGGTTTCAGTTCAGAAAAGTTCTTAGCGATACATCCGTGTTTTGATAGATTTTAGATGCAAGATATACCTACTTCTTTTGCATATGGCTGTAAACATTGCATTGGACAAGCTTCAAGGTGGCTTTATGTGATCTAGGTACTCTTTTATTCAGCTAGGGCTGCAACAGGGGATTGAATGCACAATTGAAGACGCCTTCAAATTGGCGTATGTATACAAGATCTCGAGCGCTCAGGACAAGAATAATTAAGCTCTTTAAATGTACCTGGCTGAGTGTGGTTGAACGTCTTTGGGGTGAGTCGTGTACTTCGACTTCCCAGACTGGGCTAGGTTACCATCCCGACGCAGCAGACTCTCAGGCCCTGTGGGCCCCTGCGTGAGGGCACAATCTGGTACACTGGAGTGTCCTTTCCTCAGTAGAAGAGGTGAAAAAGTGGATATCATCATGGCGACAGAGCAGGGGGTCTAGTATTCATTAATGTGGACCCAGATGGACATTGTTCCTTCTGTTTTTAAACTTTCGTAGTTGAATCCGTGTCTTTCCTAGGCGCATGGGAGGCAGCGATAAGCGACCCCATAGAGGACTATTTATTATGCGACAGATCCGGAAGACTCTGCACAGATTTCTCTAACTTAAGGATGGAAAAAGGTACAATAATAGTAGAACTTGAGTAAGAATCAAATGGTTGACAATTTAGATACTCGATACCAATGCAAATCTGCCCCAGGTCCTAGAAGTTGGAACCTATTAGCACCTCCGCATTACCGAGTGAAAAGACTTCTCATTATTCACTCCCGTGCCTCTGGCGGCCTGGCCCAACTTCTCCGAGCCTTAGTATCCTCCGGACGGAACGAATGACGGGGGAAAACGCGGGATGACAGCCGAAAGTCGGTGCACACGCTTAAATGAAAGTATACGAATCAGACTTCTACGTATAGATACATAGTACGAATAGTAGATGATGAGGCTGTAGGACTAAGGGAAGGTCAGACTTTTCTCCTTGGCCCGAGCAAAGACAAGTTTTTCCGGGAACCAGAATCCAAAGGAAGGAAATTTGCCATCGGGTACCCGGGAGGAGTTGGAGAAAGGAATATGCGTCTCGACTGTTGTTAGTTATGCGGCGGCGGCGGCGGCGGCTGCTACTGCTACTGCTGCTACTGCGATTGCTGCTGCTGCTGCACGCGGACAAAAGTTGGTTCGGTGAAGACGGGCGGAATTGCTGACAAGGCACTAAGGCAGCAAGTGACCGGTCTCTTTGTTATTATGAGCAGGATTATTATTGTTTTGGGGGCGCCGATGGTCCCGATATGGAATCTCCTACTGAGGCTCTGGGCATTGGCATTCTACAGAACAAATTGTCATGTCTTCATTAAACTATGTCCTGGTAGTGGACAAGTCTCAATCCAACCGAATTGTTGATCTTGGATGAAATTAATTGATACTTGTAAGAGTACGGAGTACGTAGGAACGATTGCTTCTGCTCCATAAATAACTCAACTGTGAGAGATTTCCCTCTTTTCCCTCTTCTCATATCAGCGGTTGGGACGGTTACTGGCGCGATCGGGAGATATCGGCTCTGGTTGCCTGGGCCAGCATTAGCGCCGGACCCAGTTTTTTTTTTCACTTTTTCTGAATTTTTTTTCCTTGGTGGCCGGTAGACCCGCCGCCTCCTTTCCTCCCTCCCTTTTCTCCCTTTTCCCCTACAATGGGAAAACTCCCTACTCCGGACCGGCACCCAGATAGCCTTCTCAAAAGGGACTAGTGTGGCCGCTGTTCGCCGCCACTGCCATTGCTTTGACTGCACATTCAGGCCAGCGAAACAAATTTCCCTTTCTCCCATCCCCCCCCCCAAAAAGAAAGAGACCAAGAGAGTCCTAGCGTCTCCGCTCGCTTCTTCCCGCTTACAAGAGCCCTCCGTTCGCTATTTTTTCTCCCTTCCCTTCCCTTCTTCTTTTTCTTCTTTCCCCCATCCCCCCGTGAAGTGTCCTGTTTGTCTGGCACTATCTCTCTCCTCTCTTTTTTTGTTTAGTTTTCGTTTCTCACAGCCGTAAAAATGGCCAACGGTGACGTTAACCAGGCCGACAAGTCGGTCTTCGGCATGCCCGTAAGTTGCTACCTGTCCCTTTGCTCGACAGTCGACCAGTTTTCCGCATCACGCGCCCTTCGATATTCAACTCTAAATGGCTTTGAATGAGCTGAAATGAGCTTGTAATGTGTCGAATGGGTCAGGGTTTCGACATGCTGGTCGATTTGCTTCATTGCCGATGAAACGCAATGCTAATAAAAATTTTTCTCACAGGGCTTCGTCGTCGACTTCATGAGTATGTGAAATCCCAGGTCCCATGGATTGATCGCCACCCAATGATCGATCTTTCATCCATTAATCAACGACACCACATTATCGACTGCCATCTATGGATCAATGATACTAACTACTGTCCACAGTGGGTGGTGTTTCCGCTGCTGTCTCCAAGACTGCTGCTGCCCCCATCGAGCGTATCAAGCTCCTCATCCAGAACCAGGATGAGATGCTCCGCGCTGGTCGTCTCGACCGCAAGTACAACGGTATCGCCGACTGCTTCCGTCGTACCGCCGCCGCTGAGGGTGTTGTCTCTCTCTGGAGAGGTAACACTGCCAACGTCATCCGTTACTTCCCTACCCAGGCCCTCAACTTCGCTTTCCGTGACACCTACAAGTCCATGTTCGCCTACAAGAAGGAGCGTGATGGATACGCCAAGTGGATGATGGGTAACCTTGCCTCCGGTGGTGTATGTATTCCCGATCTACACGAGTGTTTTGAAGACGGGCAGTCACTAATCAGAGGAACAGGCTGCTGGTGCCACTTCCCTCCTCTTCGTTTACTCTCTGGATTACGCCCGTACCCGTCTCGCCAACGACGCCAAGTCCGCCAAGGGCAACGGTGAGCGTCAGTTCAACGGTCTCGTCGACGTCTACAAGAAGACCCTCGCTTCCGACGGTATTGCCGGTCTCTACCGTGGTTTCGGTCCCTCTGTTGCTGGTATTGTTGTCTACCGTGGTCTGTACTTCGGCATGTACGACTCCATCAAGCCCGTTGTTCTCGTTGGTCCTCTCGAGGGTAACTTCCTTGCTTCCTTCCTTCTCGGCTGGACTGTCACCACTGGTGCTGGTATCGCTTCTTACCCTCTTGACACCGTTCGTCGTCGTATGATGATGACCTCCGGTGAGGCCGTCAAGTACAAGTCCTCCGCCGATGCTTTCCGCCAGATTGTCGCCCGTGAGGGTGTCAAGTCCCTCTTCAAGGGTGCTGGTGCTAACATCCTCCGTGGTGTTGCTGGTGCTGGTGTCCTGTCCATCTACGACCAGGTTCAGCTCCTGCTCTTCGGAAAGAAGTACAAGGGTGGCTCTGGCTAAACGATTTGACTAAAAATGTCAAATCTGTTTGAGTCGGTGTGAATCCTTCTGGGGAAGGGGTTGGCCAGTCATCCGGTGTAACTACCGGATGCTGGACGATACTGGGGAGGATAGAAATATGCCTCGAGAATGACACGTTTGTCTTGGGCATAAAGAAGTGTGTCATTTCCTCTTGTACCAGTTGTATTTTACTGCCTGCAAAGCTTTTCTTTTTCTTTCCAATATTTCCCCGTAGTTACCTCCGTAATCCTTGTCTGGTAGAATTTTCCGATCTCGGTCACCTGATTAAGTGTCACGTGCACCCGCCCCATGCGGTGACGTCATTTTATGTCGTACTGGAGCTGGGAGCAGCTCCTTCAACACTTCGAACTACAACCTTACAGGGCTAGATCGCATTTACAGTATGGACGACAAAACTTCAAACTTAGACGGGGATTTCCTCAAGAGAACCTCATCCCGAGAGCCGGAGCCAGAAGGTGTCGCTGACAGCTCATCGCAACCTCCCACCACCGCGGCAGCTACCTCAACTGCACCATCATATTCACCCATCTACGCTACCGCGCAACCCGTCGATATACCTTCCCTGCCCGTGCAAACGCCAGCGCCTGCCCCGGCAGCACCTCCATCCTCAGCATACACCCCAACACCAACCACCATGAGCGACGCCATCATCCCAAGCTCGAGCACCACGACTACAACCACAACCACGACCACCTCTCCCCCACCCCCACAGCCTGGAGCTCATCCCGTCCCAGCACCTACAAGTTCAGCTTCAGCTTCCGCTTCCGTTTCAGGATCCTCCATACCTCCACCTCCAAAAGCAGGCGAGATCCCCAATCCAACCGCCACAGCAGCAGGAGCGCAACCACCAGCACAACCACCACAAACAACCGCAGCACCAGCAATCACAGCAATCACCCCATCAACCACTACATCTACATCCCCTCTCCAACCACAACACCCACCACAGCAACTCCCATACAGCATCACAACGCAACACCAGTACACCCCCGCAAACCCAGTCCCCACGGCAATCCCCAACGCAACAACAACCCCCTATTCCTCCCTCTACCCACCCCCGACAAGCGCCACAACAACCCTCCCCGCCACAACGACCTCGCTCCCGGCGGCGACGGCGACGTCCCACCGACTCCCGCTGCACTACGACCCCGGCTTCTCGGGGCGGGTGAATCTCGACGAGGACGGCGAGGGGAGCAGCAGCATCGTGGCGAACGCCAAGTCGTGGCTCCGCAGTGCGGGGACCAAGTTGGCCGAGGTGGAGGCGGAGGTGTGGAAGAAGATTAATGATGTGCATGATAAGTGAGCCTCTCCTCTTCTCTTCTAATCAAGAAAGAATAGTGGAGGGAGCGGGGAAGGGGAAGGGGGGGGAGGGGGTTATGTATCTGGGGGGTGGGGTGAAGGGGTTTGAATATTGGACGTGTCTTGCTGTGTTGGGCCAGGGGGAGGAGTTCTGGGATCTTATCTTTGTTGCTTGTATTTTGTTTTTGGGTGTTTGGGGTGAGTGGGTGGGTTTTTGTTCGTGTTCTTTATCGGAGATTGATAAGGCTAAAAGTGAGTATCTGATTGTTGGGGGGTGGTTTTGCTTGCCTGCTGCGGAGGTTGAGACTTCAAGGTAGCACTTGGTTCAAGCTGTATTTGTGATAAGCTGTTCGATATGATTACTGCTTACTTACTGATGACCAATCTATAATGAATCCTCTTAACGTGACGATGAGCAACACGTATTCTATTATCTCTATCCTAACCAGGCAAGAATATACAGCAAGCAAAACTTTGAAAGATAGCCATGGTCCATGACTAGCATAGGTGTTTGTATTAATATCTATAAATAGTATCGGCCTCACAGGCAATCTGTAGACCCGATTTGACAGTTTCCTGAACTCGTCAAAAATATGCACAATGTGGAGTGGTGATTATCCCGTGTCATCAACTATCTATGTACTGTAAATGTGTTGAAGGCCTCGGAGGGCTCAATGCAGGAAATGAAGGTGCTGTCAAGATAGCAGCGGAGGTATCATAGTCATAAGTCCATGCCATCACCTGACAGAATGTCAAAGCTGACTGCGCGTCTGTCAGTGTTGAGCTGACGACGTTGGCATCGTAGCGATGCCGTCAAAAGAAGATAAACGCCTTCATGTCAATCCCAGATAAGCCAAGCCAACTCCTAATGCAACCCGGGATCGAACCAGTCGACCCGGTGGTGTTCGTGCAGCATGCTGGTGGGCCCAGAGATAGAAGTCGAAAGCAAAAATGTATGTACTAAGAAAGGAATGGTCCAGCCTCAAAATAGGTCATGCAAGACCGTTACCCTAGGATTGCCGGTGGCGACTGGCCATCGAGCCACATCACATCGATCCAAGCCGTAACAATGCGGCTGCAGCTGCAGCGCGCTCATCCCCGTCATTCATGGCATTATCAGGTGGATTGAATCCAAGCTGTTGAATAGGAAAATTGCGCGGTGCGGATTTTGCTAAAGAAGAGGTTGCCGGCCCTCCTCCACGGAGTTGAGGCGACTTGCCGCTGCCGTAGACAATGCCGCCTGAGGCGTTAAGGGATCGTGCACGTAGAGCATCAGCCCCTATCTGCGCCCAATCCTCCTCATCTGTCACATCTTCTTCCCCCCAATCCTCGATTGGCATTTCGTCGTCAGGGGCCTCAGAAGATGAGCAGTACTCGCGATCGTTGCCGTCCAGAGACATCTTGTCAGCTTCCTCTTCCAACATGCTGATACCGGGACGGCCAAACTCCATCTCGGTTGAATAGGAAAACACGGCGGAATCACCCGCTATGCTAGTGCCATAGGGCTGCAGGCTGTCCCTCTTGGTGGTGGGAATCTGGATGCCCCGCTGGGAGAACGTGTCCGAGGGACTTGAGGGGGGCGACATGTTCATCCGTTGCGAGTCTCTGCGCAACGGTTCGCCACGACGCCGTGCATCCCAGCGACCCCAGCCAACCTTCTCGAAGATCACATTGCTTTGAGTGAGAGCGCTTTTCTCGTCGAACCCTCGACCCTCCAGTGCGGCCACAACCAGTCTCCGTGCTTTGGCCGGAGGGATACCCGAGAAGCCGGGAACAGAAGAAGTCAGATAACCTATCAAATGGCGAATCGCCAAGGGTCCATGCTGCAGCATAATCTCCGGAAGATGGTGTTTGGCCAACATTCCAGGGGTTATAGCTCCGGTGCTATCGAGATCATGGGCAGAGAGGGGATTCGCCGTGGTATCTCCAAGGTCGACGTCCGAGTCCACATGCGAAGAGGCAAGCGGAGAGTAACCCGACTGACCGACATCCTCTCGTCTGAAGCCCTGAGGCGGCAAAGTTGGCGATATAGAGTTGGGCGGTGTGGGCAACAAAGCAGGAGCCCCGGGGCGAGTCGAGTCGCGACCAGCCATAGGAAAGCCGGCACGCGGCTTGGGGATGGCAACCGAGGCGGTCTTACTAGCAAGGGCCATAGCGATGCTGGACGTGGTATTTTGGAAAGCCATGATGGGTGTTTCGAACACAGGGAGAGGGATGTTTTTATTCAACCTGGTGGCTACTTGTTGATCTGTAATCACATGAGTCAGATGAATGATCGACCAACCATAGCGGTGCAAACCAAACAATGGGAACAATAACTAGTTAACTAAATGGAGGGAGATGACTAAAGTTCCAGACCCAGTGCCAACTCCCTCCAAACAGCCACAGATTCAGGGTCAAGGATGACTGATGTAAAGAGAAAAAGAGTGTGGTTGGTGAAAAATCGGAGGCTTGGAGGATTTGACTCACAGTAATCTGTTGACAGCAGATCGTAGAGGTGCAGACGCAACGGTGAGCGGACTTAGTATGCAAGCCAGATGCGATGCGACGCGCTAAGAGGGGCGTAGGGTTGGTTGATAAGGGGAGGAACGCGACGGGTGGGAGACAAGTAGATCCAGGGGAACAATGTTCACGTTGTTGGAAAGAAACCACGTAGAGTCGATGGGAAAAGTTCCTTGACAATTCAGAAAAGAGGAAGAGTTTCGGTCGAAGAAAAGGGAAAAAAAAAGAGGAGGAAGGAAAGAAGGAGGAGGGGAAGAGAAAGGAGGAGGGAACGCAAGGAGTTGGTGGTTGCAGTCCGTCAATAATAGTAGTAGGTAGGTAAGAATAGTAAGAATAATAGCACAATGGAATGTCTTGTCAGCCGGCGCAGCAGCACTGCAAGTCGTGCTAGAAGGAAATGTCCGTTCTATTGCAGATGATAATACACGGCGGTCAAGTACTCAGGAAGTACCAGTGTTATCGCTTTTGCTCTTCGGGTCATTTGTGCTTCTCTTTACTTTTTGAAAGGGGGGTTCCAAAGTGCCAGGGAATGGGAGAAAATGACCAGCCTTAAGAATCCCAGCCCAGGGTGAATGAACTGAGTGTGACCCTCTTATCGCGGGATTTCCTTGGACAAAGCATCTTTTCTCCTCTTTCTCTCAAACCTCCCCCCCCCCGTGTCATGCCGCCCCATACCGGCGGACCTTTACGGGGTCCATACGAAGTTGAGTAACTCAGGGTTAAGTCCCATGGCTGGGGCGTGGGCTCGAGGATTGGTGGACACCAGTTGGGCCCGCTTGAAATCGTACCGGGAGGATCCGGGGGCCATCAGCCCTGGTACCGCTGCTGCTGTTCTCTTACCGTATCGGAGGTATGGGCTGCGTACCTCCAAAGTATCGGCCTTATCAAGGTCCAAAGGTACACCGTTCTCCGGTGCTAGTCGCACAGAGAGGAAGAAGAACGAACTGACTGACGATGATGATCATGAATATCCCACTAGTCAGTCGATCATCAGCTTGCTCCTCCCCTCTCCCCTTCGCCTCCATTCCCCTCCCCGCACTAATTACATTGCTCTATGAATTCCTTCGATGTGAATTGACAATTCAAACAGCTTCGGAGTCCCAAGAGACTAATAAGTGGTAACCCTGCGATACCCGCCCACTAACCCCTCCTCTACTCCCCCCAAACTCCCAACAATCAACTTGCGATGATGTAAATTGGTCTTGAACATTTCCTTGGTCTCCGGTTCGAGCAAACAATTTCCACTTTATTCCACCGATCGACGGACATATCAAGGCTGGTACCTCGTGCCCGTGCGCCCCTCTCCTACCACCCCCCGCGTCTACAATGTAGGTTTGGCTAGAAAACCTGGTGAGGGCAGGAACCCTACCGTACGTACGCCTTGCCTGGTCGAACTCTGGTAGGCGACAATCTGCCATGACGACGGCACGTGGGCATCGGGCACTGTACATGCGCCGTAGGATTCTATGCTGACTGGCTGACTGGCTGATTGGCTTGCTTAGCTGCTTGCCTTCCCCCCTCCATCAGAAGAGAGAAGACGGAGGGGTGATTTGCCATCCATCGTTGTCGTCAATACTGTGTAGTATCGAAGTAATCGAAGGTAGTACTGAGTACTCCGTACCAACCTGAAGAACTTTCCGGTGGTCGAGGTGGCCTCAAAAAATTGGCACCAATTTTTGCCTAAATCAACGTGATCCTCAAAAGGAATCTTATTGATTCAAAGCCTATCCTAAAAATCTCTCACGGTTGCATTAATTATAACTCGGTTCAGAAAAGACCACTGTGTGCTGACTAGACAGTTGATCACCGCGAGCTTAAATGTCAGCTTTTGGGTAAGTTAGTGGCTGACAGACCCAAGGTTGGGGGCTGATCCAGCCGCAGGATGTCACAAAAGATGGGCGGTCTCCATAGGCCTTCATTCGGCCCTTCGTCGCCTTCAATGCATTGCAGCTCTTTGCAATCGGTGGTTTCTATTGAATCTGCTTCGAATGAAGTATAGGCTCAGTGTACTTGGAGTACGACGCTTACAGAACCTGTCATGTAATGTTAGGTAAAAAAAAGTAACGCAATAGGTCGGGGGTGGATTTGCATACTACAAGAGGGTAAGTAAGACATGTCAATCATCAGTCAAACTAGACCGGCCCTTACGCTAAACTGATACATCCTCCGGCTTGAGATACATATCAGTAAGAGACCATTCATACGGCATGTGTCTGTGACATGCTCTTCCCCTTCATACCTACTGCAAAAAGGGGCAGGTCCAATGCTCACCGACAAAGACATGTATGTCTTGCAATGCCTTCTCTTGCAAATGGGTTTTTAAATTCAGTTTAAGACAGGTAGAATGTCTTGAATGAAATCAATACGTCTCATGTCGTCTGGAGGTTCCTTGTTGGCTGTAGTAGAGTTGTTTCATCGCCATCAGCCTCTCAGTTTACATCTAATTCACCTTTCATGTCATGTTGAGATAAATATCCTTGAAGCGAGCACTGGTGTGGTAAGAAGGTTGCGCAGGGCAAATATGTTTTATTACGTCCAAAATCAATTGTACTTGAGAAGTTAGTGGCTATTTACAAGGTAGCATTGAATAATCATTCAATCAATCAAGTATTTAAGTATTTGTCGGCCAGCAGCTCAAGCCACAGCAAGGCGAAGTTGCTGGTGCCTGTTGCTGCCGTATAATTCAGGCATCAAGATACAGCTCCCGTGGCGACGTCATCTGACCGGACCGTAATCCGCTTCCGATCTTATCGGCCTCACATCCGAAAATGCACTTCTCCAACTCTTTCCCACCCTTCGGAAATCAATCCGCCTCCCTCCTCTGCGGGGTTAGAGTCCCCCTCTCCCGATGCTATTACCCAAGGACTACAGAGAACGTTTTGCCTGTCGTAGTACAATCTTCAGCAGACATAATGGGCTCTGCCGTTAGAATTTGTGCTTGCCGATCGGTCGTTCAGATGTGCATCCACCCGACGGGACAATCCCTCGGAATGGACCCGGACGACTGAACCCACCGTAACCGTCAAAAAGTAGAAGGGCTGCTTGCTTTTCTCCTCAATCCAGAAACTCCTTTGCCGAAAAGTCGCTTTTTCTGGCGGGCCTTGATCTACATATACCTGGGTCCGTTTCCCCTCCCCGGATAGACCGTGTGGATTTCTTCTTGCTTTCCCGTATACTGACTTGCGGAAGTACTTGCCGTCTCCAGGAAGCGCAACTCTGACGATATCGGTGTAGATTTCTATCGAGGAGATTGATCTTATAATCAGATAACGAGAGTATGGCGGCCAATTCGGAAAGCAGCGTACAATACTCGCCTGTCCGCGAGGCGGGTCGCATCTTCAATCATCTCTGCGACCAAGCCGAACGTCTCAGCTTGCCTGCGGAAGTAGCGGAGCGCAGGGATGCTGTGTCATTCACGTCCATCCATGACCAAATCTATTACCCGATCCCTTTCAAGGAGACCGAGACCTTGGCTGCGTTGAAAGGTGTGGAGGGAGCAGTGGCAGGCGCAATTGCTGATCTGCGGTATGGACCATCAGCTCAAGCGCGGAATGTCAAGGTGAGCCTTGAGCGGGCGACCGCTTTTGGTTGCCAGGCGTACATGGCCAAGGTGGATGGATTGTCCAAGTTGGATCCGGAAGTGAAAAAGAAGCTGAAAGGTGAGCATCTTCTTCCTCGCCTAAGGCGTCAGTGTTCGTTTGGCTAATTGTCCTAGACACGGACTTGCTCGCAGCCCAGTCGAACGGCTACCGTCGGATGTCGGCGAATCTGTACAAGACCAAGAACAAGGACGAATACTTCCACATTCATGGCTCACTTGAGGCTACTACGACGCTGAACATGATTGGATTGGAGGGTCAACGGCCAGATCTGACCGATTATGAGGAGATCATCAAGGTCATCGAGAGCCATGTGCAGAAATACTCCGCGGCGGAGTTAGAGGAGATGAACAAGGAGAGGAGACAGGCCGGTGTGACGGCGTTCAAATACGAGGACTTTATCCAAACTCCCCATGTACGGATTCTCGGTCCTTCGAAGAGGACATTCATGCTGACATATATCTGTTAGGGCAAACTCAACGTCCAGGAACCGGCTTGGAAGGTAACCCGTCTGAGCGGCGACCTGCCTCCCACACCATTCCCTGCTAGTCGCAGCGGCAGTAAGAGAATCCTCGAAGGCGTCAAGGTTCTGGAGCTGTGCCGTATCATTGCCGGGCCTACGGTGGCACGTATCCTGTCGGAATATGGTGCCGACGTTCTGAAGATCACCAGCCCCAAGCTGTCTGATGTTCCCTTCTTCCAGGTGGACGGCAACATGGGCAAGCATGCTGCTGACTTGGATCTCAAGTCTGAAGACGGTCGGCGTCAATTCGAAGAGCTTCTGGCTGACGCCGATGTTCTCGTGGACGGATACCGCCCAGGGGCTCTCGAGAAGCTGGGGTACGGACCGGATGCACTTGCCGCACTGGCTGAGAAGCGCGGCAAGGGTATTGTGGTTGTAAATGAGAACTGCTTTGGATACGAGGGTGAATGGGCTGGCCGCCCCGGCTGGCAACAGATTGCCGACTGCGTAAGTCGCCTTGTTTATTGTCTCACGTCTTACAATCACAGCTGACTTGTATTACAGGTGAGTGGTATTGCATGGGCACAGGGTGAATTCATGGGCCACAAAGCCCCAATGGTTCCCCCGTTCCCCATCTCCGACTACGGCACCGGGTGTATGGGAGCAATTGCAGCATTGACGGGCCTCTACCATCGCGCGAAGCAGGGTGGCTCATACCACGGCAAAGCTTCGTTGATGCATTATGATCTGCTGCTCTTTGCCGTTGGCAAGTACTCGGACGCCATCCAGGAGCAAATGCGCGCTGCGCAGCCCCCCGAGTTCTTCAAGCTGCGGCACTGCGACAGCGTGGATCGAATCTCCTCGACCGTGCTGAAGATCATGCAGGCCCGGTTCCCCCACCTCTACGCGGCTCCTGAACAAGCGGGAGAGGAAGCCCTCACTGAGATCTGGTACTCCAAGGCCTATGGAGGGGACATTGAGATTGTGCGGCCCATCACGGAAATCGATGGTGTGGAGAACAGTTTCATCCGAGCCAGCCGGCCTAATGGCACGGACCGGGCGAGTTGGAAGGATTTCGAGCAGCAAGAAGAGGATTTTCGGAAGGTTTAGGTTTGACGTTGGGTAGAAGTCTTTGTACATATTCGGAGATGTAGCAGCATGCATATCCTGATTTATTTTACGGCAATCCGTCGTAGTATATTCGGTTGTGTAAGGTAGCAGCAGCGTATTTCATACTACACCTACCATAGTAACCACATCGCGCAATGATTGCTAAAGCCCTTGAATATCTCAATGAATCAGTCCCAAGTTCATCTGAACACGGCAACTGGATAGATTTAACCCGCGGACAATTCCAACAGTCTGAATTTGTGTTCAATCCGCACCAACCATCGGATGCACCCTCCTCCCATCGGATAGCAATCCCCCCTCATCGGCCCGATCACTTTTCTACTTTACTACAAAGTACAGAGTAACCTGACATCATCTCCACCACGGGGTATGCCCCCAAAAACTAAATATCTCAATCAAATCTATAACTTCAAACACATGCACAAAAACCCAACTTTTATCATCACATAGCCAACTCCCCATAAAGAGAATCCAACAACACAATGACCTACCAAATCGCCTCGCACCCGACCCTCTCCCCCCCGCGCGCCGCGGCGATGATCTCCTTCCTGGAATCCTTCTACCGCACCAGCGACACCGAATCCGCCCACGACCAATACGTCCAGAGCTTCACGGAAGATGCCACATTGATCATGGGGCCGAAGACGGCCAAGGGACGTGATGGTAACCCTGCCCCTACCCCGAACATTAACCCATCCCCCCAATGCTCCCCCCCCCCCCCCCCACCCCCTCCCCCCACCGACCACAAAACCAAAACTCCACCCCCCCTCGTCCCCA
>WOUI01000442.1:0-26733 GCA_012184565.1 Aspergillus floridensis | reverse complement strand
AGTTGGATTTGAGGTGGGGGCGCAAGGAGGGGGGGGAGGGGGAGGGGGGGGGAGGAGAGCGAGGGGGGGGGGATGGGTGGGGGGGGGGGGGGGGGGGGGGGGGGGGGTTAAAAGTGGTCAGTGGAAGTGGGTGGAGAGGTAGAATTGGTGGTCGAAGCGGGTTGGTGGTAGTGTGGTTGAAGCCGTTAAGGAACGGAAGTTTGTCACCGTCGCAATTCCCTTCGATCGAAAAGGGGAGGAAGGAAGAGTGGATGGATGTGCGAGTGAAAAAGGAAGAGGGGGGGGAAGAGGAGAAATGAAGAGAGGGGAGATGGAGAGAGGGAGAGAGAGGGAAGAGAAGAAAGAGAAAAGGGAAGGGGAGAAAGAGAGAACAAGAAGAGCTCTGTCTCTGTGTTGGTTGGTAGTAATAGTGGAGGAGGAGGAGCAAGAGGAGTAATAGTCTTAAAAAAAAATTGGAGACACTGGAAGAAGCCGCTGCGAGAGTCGCTGTAGGAAGAGTTCGTCGCAATAATAATGATGGTTCCAGTGGATGTTTGGCGGGCAGAGCGCGGGTGTCGAGGTGAGTGGAAAATAATAATGGCGGTAGTAATGAGAGAGAATGGTAAGTGATAATCAATTGACCCAGGGACAGATACTTTTGCTCATGTAATTTCATTCGGCCGTAGTCACCAGAATCAAGTTAAGTTAGTAAGGGAAGTACAGTAATGAATGATACCAGAAAGAAAAAAAAAAAGCCGGTTAATGACTCGGTAATAAACTATATGGAGACTAATATTACCAAATTTGTACCAATTGGGAAAGGAAAGAAGGAGGCCCGGAGGAGGGAGGGAGGAGGGGGGGGGACTGGGAGTGGGAGGGGAGGGAGAGGAAAGGATGTGAGAGGAGATAATCCTGCGATGACCTACCACTCACTACACGCGGGATACCTATATTTGTCCACTTTTACTCAAGAGGAATACTTCCGATGACCAAAAGCCGCTTACTCACTTTCCCTAAGCACATACTATTTCCTATCGTCATCAAACTATGTGTAGTGTACCATATAATCAACCTCGGATATGGTTTATAAATAAAGAGGCGAAAAACGCCCTGACATAAAAAAACAAACAGAAACAACAAGAAAGAGAAAGAGAGAAGCTGAAGAGCTGAAGGTAGAGAAAGTAAAGTACGCACTGTACAGTGTACACAGCCCAGTAGAGACCACACTACCTACGTATGCGATGGAGCAAGTGAGTAAGTCACATAATCCATCTAGTACATATTTGGTGTACTTTTGGGCAGAAAACAGTGCCAAACTCGGTATGGGAGGTACAAACAGAGTACGGAGTGGTACCCCGGTGGATGCTACTTGTCCATTTTCGGGACTAGTGCCAGCGCACTAAAGGTGGGAAGACTCGTGGCCGCCACTGGAATGATATTCGCCGTATTCCTGGGTACGGGAATATTCAGAAAAGAGATTGAGATATGACCAAAAGAGAAAGAAAATATTAGATAAACATCACCCCCCAAGAGATGGCATGGAAAATAATATACAATATTATACAGAGCAAGCAGCAGCTGAACCGGCAGTTTGGTCAAGTAAGGTACCCTATCGACAAGGAAAAGAAAATATTCCTACGCGCTAAGCATTCAAGATGATGATGGCGATGACGATGATGTGAACTTCATTCGTTTCTTTTGTTCTCTATTTTTCTTTTCTTTTCTTGATTTTCCCATTTCCCCCCTCCTCCCAACAACACAGCAGCAGCAGCAACAGCAAGCAGCAAGCAGCAGAGCACTGACTGTTGAATGTTTCGGTGAAGGAGCTCCGTTCGGCCTGCCTTCCTGTGGTTGGTGGGCGGGCGGAAGAGGGGAGGGGGAACCACTACTTACAGGTTTTCCACGGCTCTTTAGGGGTTCGTTCGGTGCCTCTAGTTCGGTTAGTGACTTTCAGGCCCAGGATTTCAAGCCCCTTGGTTCGACGACTCTTTCTCCTTAGCAGCGAATTCAAATTCCCCCCTAAAGGGGGGCAAAAAGCCAACCCGCCCAACTAGAAGGAAGTTGTGGTCCATCGGAGGAATGGCGATGATCCTTATCTGTTTACTTTGCCCAGTGCCACACCACACTCAAAGACTGTCTGTGTGTATGTGCCGGTGCCGAGGAAGGCGGAGAAAGGGCACCATGAGGATGGGTTTCAATATAGGCGATGATGATCGATGGCGATGAATGATGTCGAAGCGTGACATGATGATTTCTTTTCCTTTGTCGTGCCCGTTCACGGACAGCCGCCGCCCCCTTTGGCTCCAGTCGTTCCGTCGCCACGGGTTCACTGATGACAATCGGCATGATTGACGACACAAAAACTCATGAACCATGACCATCATTCTACTCATACATACAGTACGTAGCCAGGGTCATAGAGCAGGCGCGCTCGCGTGCGCCTCTCCCTGCTCGACTGCCGAGGCGGCGGCGGGCGGCGGATCATTAAGCCACGCAGGGCAGAGCGAGCCTACCGTAGATGGCTAATCTCCCTCCATGGGGCAACAGCTGTCTGTAGTCAACGGTAGTCAGTCGGTCCTGGTTCAAAAAACGTCTTTGCGTTTCTGAAGCCCTTCAGGGGAGGTCATGCAATGTCGATCGAGCCCATCAGATTGTGGCTTCTTGGTTTGATCCCCAGCAAGACACAACCTGGTAGAAATGGGGATCCTCAGGGCCATAGGACCTAAAAAAGTACCCTAGTTCCATGCCCTTTCGGCTCCCCCCCCCCCCGCCAGGATACTGTACTGTATGTAGGCCAAAGGGTAGATGGTTGGGAAATCACCCGTCAATATCAATCAGTCCATAGCTGATTCCAGCGATGAAGCTGTTACTATTTCTGCTTCTACGACGATGGAGCAAGCGATGGCAATCAAACTGCGCGCCTTCCGACGGTGCAACATTCCATTGTCCTCCTAGTAGGGTGTCCAGTTGGGTCGGAAACCGCGATTCCACCAGCTGGTCAAGTCTCAGATTAGCACGGAGTCTTCAATACAATACTACACATAGGTAATCTACACAGTACACGATACTATACACACAGAGCGAAAGACACACACACATCCACCCTTTATGTGCAGAAAAATCTCAATCTGCCAGTGATCGATTGGCGGCGGAGTTTACTCCCTCTAGCTTAAAATCCACCAGCAGCATCAACGGCTGGGGCAGGACGATCCATTCCCGCGGGTTCGACATCTTCTGACGGATCATGGCCGGGAACAGCCAACGAGTGAGGAGGCAGCGTTGAAAAATGGGCAAGGATGTGCAAGCCGCCGATCCAAGAACCACCCGGGAACATGTGTCCCCTCGGGGCGATCGAATCACAGCGTTGCTAAAGTGACGAAATTGGTCCCCTAATTAGTTGTGAATTGTGATCCCCCCCTGAGATGTATGGGGTAAGATAGTGAGGTTAGTACATATGCAGTGGATATGGTCAATAGATAGGAAGATACAGCACATCGACTGCTACTCTTGATTCATGGGTGGATGTTATTTGAAACAAGGATTCCAACAACGATCATCACGAAGTCGATTTTCCTTGTCTGTGCTGTGCAGTAGACTGGATGAAAGAGCTTTTCGCGGTGGTTGCACAGTACGTGACCCATATTAGTGGGATTCTAACACCGATAGCCACTCCACGCCCGACCACGGAAAACATCTCAGAGAAAATTCAACACTGAACTCCCTTTTGTTGCGCGCCTGTCTTCTCCAATCACTTCTTCTTACCTTTGGTCCCCCTTTTGGCCCTTGCGGCGCTGACCGTCGGCCACCGTGGTTCAATGCTCGGGAGAAACCCAGAATGAATAAGAAGTATCGCCGCCCAGTGATGACGGGTGAGCACGTCATGGGAAGTCTTCTTATTGGACCTGTCTCTTTTCACGACCTTTTTTTGCCCTCTCTAAATCACAAATTGAACAGTTCTTTCGGTTAGGCCTGATGGTACTTTTGTTTTTCTTTCTTTTCATTCCTACTGGCTCCGATTCAGGAAGGACTGGGCCAAAGTACGCGAGGGAGGAGAAAGGGAATCCCAGAAACAAAGGATTTACTTCAGCTGAGGCTGTCAAATATCTCCGACCGACTCCATTCCATCTACTCTGTACCTTACTCATACATAAGTATCCTTCCTATCTATCTATCTGGTGGAGGACTGAAACCGATCAACGTCACTGGGCGGAATCATATTATGAGTAGTAGGGACTAGGGAGGGGAGGGAGGGGGTTTTAGGAGGAGGAGGGGGAAATTGATTTTATGACTATAATCTAGTATCAATACTTAAATCCTTCAGCACCGACAGAGTACTATGTAGCAGATCGCATCTCTCAGCCCTTTGGACCGCTAGTACTATCGTGGCAAATTTGCAGCAAGGCACTGCAGCAAGTTAACTGGTTTAGTTACACATACAGACAAACATGAGCCCCAACTCAACAGACGGCGCCCGGAACGTTCCCCGGCGGCTACTTTAGTGCACCTTTTTTTTCCCTTTTGACTTTTTCTCGTTAAATGTTGTTATTAATTCTTGGGGTTAGTGAATTTTCTTTGGCTGGTCTTCTGGTACACTAGATATACACACCGTCCACTCTTTTCGAAGGAAGAGCAACGCGTCTTCCTTCTGGTTCGATAGAAAAGTCTTGTCTATCCGGTTTTCTGCTCTCACTTACACGAGCTCGACCTTGACTTCTGGCCGGACTGGGGTCCCGCAGAGGGATAACAACTATTATAACACGAGAGAAAGCTCGCAGGGATTCCAAATTGCAGAAGTCAGGAAAGGTCCAAGGAACAAATGACTAGGAGATCTTGGCAGTTTGATCCTCGTTAAGGGCAATTGGGAGTACTACTACTAGTAGTAGTAAACCCGGGTCAATCAAATGAGGTTGAAATTGAACACAGCAGACCAGCAACCCGCCGCCAGCCAGTGGCAGATGTTCCTTTACCCCCGCATCATTGCATGCAGTTGCGCGCGCGCTCTTCTCTCTCCCTCGCTCACACATCTTACTCTTAACTATGGAACACTCTCTCATCCCCTGAAGGAAGCGAGAAAATGACTATGAGAGATCCAAAGAGCCTTAAAAAGATCATGGGACTATCAAGTCAACTGCGCTTACAATCAATTCCCTATCATCTCTCATGAACTACTACTTAGCCACACTATACCTGTCGTCCGATGCTCTGCGCGCGTGTGCGTATAGTGGATAGCATAGTGGATTAACTTGGTTGGGAACGCGACTTGGACATTGAAGAGGAATAGCTGTAGTAAGTCAGTCATGTAGTACGTATAACTGGAAGTACAGTACATACATACAGTACAGTACAGTACACCTCTTCCTCCTCCACTTCTTGCCATCAGGCGATGGGGTGGGTCGATGGGGCTGTCTTACTGTCGCTCTTTGTCTCTTAAGGACCCAAAGGAGAGACACAATGCTTATTTGACGATCGGCAGGCATGGAATCCGAATTCCTTCGCTTGCTGCTGCTTCTATGCTGCTACCTTCCGCTGTCTCAAATGTGAAGAAAGGTCACCAAGTCAATTAATTGTCATCCTCCATATTGTTCAGCCTCGTTTACCTAAAGGGAATACATGAAACCGAGACAAGCGAGGAAATCCCGATATGAGAGAAAAGGAAGGAAGGAAGGATCCCAGAGGGGGTCTTCCGGTCGAGTTTACCATACCATACCAGCGTTCCCGTGATGTACTAAGTAAGGGTACACACAACTGACTGACCGCGTGACTACTTCTTGCTCCACCAGTCCATTCCACCCTTCTCCGATGATGATGATGATGATGATGATGTTGATTGTTAATGTGATGGTGAAAGTGATGGACTATCCACGGTGCACCCGTTCCTTTGCAAGAAACGAGTGCAGTGCAGGAGAGTGGCTACCTGCCTTGCTTCAACGTGAGGCATTTGATAACTTCATCTTATCCACCGGGTCCTTTCATTATGCTTCAGGAACAGTCAAGACAGATAGCTTAGGTGATTACAGGACAGCATATCATACAGCATTCAGGTCAAATGATAAGTACCAGGCGAGTACCGGGATTACACATGTCCCATTGCCAGTTGAAACAGCGATGAAATCACCCGACAGCGAACGAAACTCACAACCACATCCCCCCCTGGTCGCGCTGACCATGATGACAAGCAAGCGAAAGTGCCTGTCCACGATGCTGCCCTCGTTTCCTACACTCCATGAGCGAGTGACGATAAAGAACAGAACCGCCGATCTGCGATCGGGTAGTGGCTGAACTGCGATTCTCCGCTATTACCGCCAAGTGCGAGCAAGCCTTTCCTTTCTCTCACTCAACCTTGATGATGACTAAGATAGGGCCATCTTTTGGCTGACGGTCTCAGCAATCCATGATCAAATGTCACTTGATATAGGATGGGCTCTCCCTATCGATAATCCTGATCGGCGCAAAACTGTTGCCGCCTCCTCATTTTGATTTTCACACGGCACACCGTTCTCCTCAGACTTACATACACGAGGCGGAGAAAGAAGGTCAAGTTCGGAGCCACTGTCATCATCTATCAAAGGCTGTCAGTCATCGCCGTCGGTTCAGAAGGAGGGGCAACTAATACTACTGGGCTGTGGAAGAAGAGGATCAATCGTCCCTCCGTATCCATCACCTAGTGATTGGAAAACCCCCCCCCCGGGCCCATCAAGCTACCCACTACCCACTATCCACCACCTCGGCTGCTCCCCTCCTTTATTTTGAATTTCTCACCCCCTGCTCTACCGTTAGCATGCCAAATGGAGTCAGGTCGTGGTACGTATACACCTCTTGGCTATTATTACTGCCTGGTAGGTTACCACGCCCTGACCGTGTGTTAGGTTGGTTACTGGTTCTCAGGTACAGTAAGCACATACCAACTCACCAAGCAAAAATCAGGTAAACTGGTCAACAAGTTGGTGATAGATACTACTATACTAGCCAGGTACCGACCACCGCCCAGCAGTAGCACCCACCCATCTGGAGCTTGGGGGATAATTTTCCCTGGCAGATATGCAACATTTCCCAGTTCATAACCCGTTCACCGTTCTCACTGTCCACACACACCCCTTGCCCGTCCATCTATCGAGCCAATCTATGTTTCTTGTCAAGCAATCCAAAGTGCATCTCCAAACCAACTAGCTAGCCCACTTGGCAGCAGCAGCAGCAGCAGCATCAAGGAAAACAACAAAAAAAGTCAAGCTCAGGCACCACCCCTCATTTAATCAAATCTATCAATCAATCAATCACGTTGTCAAAAAAAAATGGTCCCCAGTTCCGAGCCCAGTATTTCCCTTCCTCGGTCGTTGATTTGCCAGAGACCGGGGGTTCATATGAGAAAAAAAAATCAAAACTAAAACTAAACCACTTTTCACATATCCACTCGGACTAACAACAAATCCCATCCGATTTTCTCCTCTCCCCCCTTCCGAAAACCTGCATGGTGGCTTTCAGCCCAAACCGCAAGATGGAAAACCAGCAAGAAAAAAATAAATTAGAAAAGTAAACCATTTTTGAGTTCCTGTTTCGTAGCTCAACCACAATGGCAGTTGTTCAAGGGCATTTAAAACATCACATTGCACTCTTATGAGTATATTGAGAGACCCTTGGTCCAATCAACACAGATACTAGATGGGAGTGTGGTAAACATTCGGAGGTTCGGAGTTATAAACCCCCAGCCACATTCGAAAGAACTTGAAGAAAGGCTCAGAACTATTCATGTACCAGTATATTTCCACGATCTATAAACACATCTTTATTGAAGTTATGAAGATATAGAATCAGATATCTTGCAAGTAAATCCGTCCCCTCAAGGGACAGGGCATCACGATGACAATCTCTATAGATAACCATCAACCATTATCCATCTATAGCATCCCTCTAGCTCAAACGTCAACAGCTACGTATCATGAAATGAGCATGGACAGACAAACAAACAAACTCAGGTACTCATAAGTCAACTCCTGCTCCAGCACCCAGGGGGTTATCATTCCCAAATCATCCAATCTTCCACGTAATCTACTCCGTAGTCCGTTCCGTACAGCAATTGATGTACGGGTATAGGGTCATCAGAATCGACCCCCGAAAGAAACCTGAAAATACCCCTCCTCCTCCTTCCAGAAGGAAATTAGAATCCTCTGTTCCCTCTTGTCCCCACCGTCTTTGATCCTTCCACAGCCTCCTGGGAACCAGTTAGCTCGCCTGGAATAGAGAAGTCATGCTGTTTGAGAATGCGGATCCGATATGCTCATAGTACTTATGGCGCTTGTTGTACAGCACCCAATACGTCGTACTCTCGACATCCTCTGTCTCTTGCCCGTTAACTTATACGAAGTTCCTATCTGGTATACTTTAAATGCAGTAGAAAAAGACAGCCAATCAACCAGCAAACCCACAGTATACATCCTGAATCACCGCACACTGCACTGCGTGCACATTGTCACCATAAAACACAACATGGAACTCAACTACCGCCCACGGTACGGTATAACCCACTAACAACCTACCAGCCTACAACAAGTCCCCTGAAGCCTGAACCCGATAATCACAGACCCACCAGCCTCAAATAAATCCCCCTCGTCCCGAATTAATATCAACTCCGAGATCACTAGCACTAGTACTCGTAGCAATCTAGGGAAAACAACAAAAAACGTGGCTTGGAGGGGAGGGAGGGAGGCGGAAGGGAGGCGGAAGGGGGAGGGGGGGTGGTTCGTGCTGGCCTTGTATATAAACAGACTAGTCTCAATCAAACCAAATCAATTCAACTCATCATGAAATTCTAGTAAAACACTAAGTATGAATGTTGCATCAACAATTTTGTTTCATCGACTGTGTGGATGTACCTGCGCATTGTTGTTTATGAATACATGAGGATAGCAACTTCGGTATCTTCTCAGTGGCGGATTTCCCCCCCTCTCCCCAATTGACTTGATATTATGGCTGTTGCTTTTATGGAAGTTGGTCTGAGTCTGAGGATCTCTATGTGAAAGTCCCCCGAAAGAAGAAATTGGTAGAACTAACTACCCTAGGGATCAAAGAATCGGGAAGTAATGCCGTCGTCGTCGTCGTCGGTGTCTACTGTCTTAGTGGGGAACAATAGGAAGGGATTGGAACTATGGAGTAATAGCACTAATAAAAATAAAGAACCCAAGAAAAAAAAAAAAAGAAAAGAAAAGGAGAGAAATCCTGAGTTACGGAATCTGCCGAATAACCGACACACGCGTTTCTCTTTTTTACTCAAGGATTTTTTTTCAGCAAGAATTAAGTACATAACAGGCTAGTGGCACAAGGAACCTGAAGAGGCCATAGTAGGATACGGTAGAGGCGAGAAAGGAAAGGAATCCCCGAAGTCAGCATCATAATCGTTGCTGAGACTTTACGAAGCACTGTACAGTACATACACCGACTGCTCCAACTACCGACTTTTTGCGGATCGTTCATCCTGTAAAACAGTAGTAAAAAGTTCAATACCGCCTGGCTTACATCATTTGAACAGTTCATTATGCAGATCGCGGGTCTGCTGATTACTATGGTTTTTTTTTTCTAGGGACGATCTCACGTTATATCATTCTGTCGGTCAGATGGGGCCGGCATAATCGGGGGCAAGAGGGGACAAAGGGGTTAGCTGCGGTGAGCTAAAGCTTTCCTCTCCCCATCTGGCAACCTGCCATGGAGAATGATGTACAATGTACTCGGTATATGCATGATTCAACAAGGTCTAACACTCATTTGGGAATCCTGTAGAATCATCTCGTATGCATGCACGGCTACAACATCGGATGACGCAGGTGCCTTGCCACCGGGCCCCAATCCCCCATGTCTATAATGACCCCTAACATATAGGTATGTGCATTATACTCATAACCGCTAAACTATACAGGATACTCTAAGCAGCCTCCCCCAATCATGCTAGAGACGGTGAGCTCTTCCATTGGTATAGGGCCCGCAACACTGCGATGCCCCCTGACTGCGTCTCAACAGTACGTCCTCGGCCCCGATCATTGGCATCGTGCTTGCCTTGCTCGGTTACGTCTGGCTGTTCCTCTGAGGAGCGTGACCACCCGGATGCGAGCCCCCAACCGTACGGCTGCGTTCCGATCCCAGAGCCGGACCTCTCATCGGCGAGTCTCTGCGAGTCACGGCTGCGTAGAAGTCCCGTCAGCCCTTCGGATCCCTCAGCCCGTGCTCCATAGTTCTCATAGTCAATCGCCCCCAGCGGCAGAGGGCTTTCATCGGTGATAGTGCTCCCAGACGCGCGGGACTGGTTTCCCCACCACATGCCAAACTTGCCCTCGCTGTTCCGGGTCACAAGAGCCGCGTTCGCATTATGCTCTATCCACGGCCGATATGCGCGGCAGCGAGCTTGGTGCCACTCGTACACATACTGCCATTCCTCTCCTTCCTCATCTGTCTGGTTCGCACTAGCCAGGAATCGTACCTCCTGCGGCCGGATAGGCCGACAAAACTCCGCCAGGTGATGGAAGAAAATCCCCTTGAATGTGTGACTGTTCTGAGAGCAACTTCCGGAAGAGTCACACACTTCCTCCAGAACACCGCCGCGTCCAAGACCTTGCCACTGTTGGCTGTCCTTATCGGGCCATCCGGTTGCCTTGATCACATTCAGGACTAATTGATGACCATCATACAGGTACTGCTGCAAAGCAGTTGCCAACCAGAGTCCCCTCAGCCCGCTAAGGATCACCCCCTGGTTGTAGGTATATACCATTGTGTTGAGAACATCGCACTTGCGGGTGCCAGGCCGGTCATCGCTCTCCCAGCCACTGATGTGGAAGCCGTCACCATAGAGCCCATTGCTTCCGGTCATGTTAGACGAATTGAGCCAGGCATAGCCCTCAATGGCGGCTTGCAGGTGGGCAGGGTTATGCGGATAGCCATCTGGCCAGTTCTCATCTTCAACGATTCCTGCCACAAAGGGGGATTGAATCTTGTCACCTGGAAAATACAGGTACATCCCAATACTCGCCGAGATATATAATTCGTTCGTGATGGCATTCTTGTAGGGGGTCAAGTAAGGGCTCCAAATCATCCCACCGCCACAGAGCAACTCATCCCACCCGCCGGACGCGAGGCCGTAGAACACACGTGCTCGATGCGCCGCGGGGGATCGAAACTGAGTTCCGTGCCAGCGTAGCTTCGCTGTTGCGTTGGGCGAGAAAGGGTCGTCATAGTGCAGATCAGAGTGCAAGACTTGAAACTTTATGTTCTCCAGCCAACCCAGAACTACCCACAGCATATCATCGAAGGCCTGACCACGCAGGGAGATGGCATTCTCGCCAAAGTAAAACGCGGAAGTCTGGCCGAAGAAGCGGTTGATCAGGTTCTCCGAGCCCAGTTCGTATCGACCGCGCTTCGTCGAGTGCCTCCAATCTTCAAGATCATCCAGTGACACAGCGGTCGACAGCACGTCGCCGGTGGTGGCAGTCAGCGAGGCAAGTGTGGCAGAGACATGGGTGCCCAGCACGGCCGCAGTCCAATCAATACTCGACGGCCAAGTGCCTTGCCACAATTCGAAATAAGCATCTTGCATCACATGGAGAGCATCCACCAAGTCGTGCAACGTGCGGCTGATGCTCTCGGTGGACTCGGGAGGTGAATCCGGGGCAGGCAGGGGGAGCTGCTCCGACGGTGATGCATTTGTTCCCTCGAGCGGAATCTGTGCGTCCAGGGCGACTGGCGCAAGGACGTGCTGCGACCGCAACGCCAGCGCATTGGTCTCAAACAGGGTTAGGAGCAGACAGAGAAATCTAAAAATGAGCAGAAATGCTTGCATGATTGTAATTCTGTTCTAATTGTATTTACCCCGGATCCGAGGGGTTGGGGATCTGCTTGTTTCGAAAGCCTGATTATGAAGGGAAGAAAGGGACAGTAGCAGCAGCAGCAGCGGAAAGGCAGATAAGAGGGATGACGATTGTCTTTTGATTTTAAAAATAGCTATTTCAGACACGCGGGGGGAATAGATGCACGGAGAGTGGGCTGCATGCAATTGAGGGAGCTGATCGAATGAGACATAATCGACTCAATGCTGCTCAGTCCGTGCCATGAAGAAGGGAAGGAGGGAAGGAGGAACCGGGCTTAGTCCGGAGTGATGGTGATGATGATGATGATGATGATGGAGGATGGCGATTGAGAGATGGGGAAAAGTAAGAGTCGGGAGTCTAAGGTTAACTTCGGCGTTGTGCGGGGGAGGGAAGGAAGGGAAGGAAGGGAGGAGTCTCGGCGGGCTTAACTAATCCCACCTTGGAATGAGCTCCATTTCTTTCCACGGCACCTTCAACTGGCAGTTGGCACTTTTTTCTTACAGTCAAATCTTGGTCTTGCATCACGCGCCTTCCTTGTTGTTGGTCGCATGCCATTCAAAACCTGACCCCGGAGTCCCGAGGATCCTATGCTGATTGCTTCGCTTGTCCGGTGCCTCGGCGCCCCCCCCCCCCCCCTCCCCCGCCTCCTCCCAATTCCTCCCTCCCAATCCCCGCATTTACTTCTCGGATGATCATTTATCAATCATTTGGAGAGTGTTTACAAGGATCCATGGTTTTCTAACAGTCTCGTGGGTTAGGGGTGCCTGTCATGTAAATCACCACGGTGAGCAACAAAGCATTCTGATTGAAGGGCGCTACAAGCATTAAGATGGCCACGCGACACTCGTATTCGGTGAGTTCAACCGACACAAAGATTAAATACACACGCTAGTAGACAGAACGGGATATCTAGCTCTGTAACATCAGTCATTCAGGCTGGATGTTCCTACTGCAACATTAAATGACGGTCATAAAGAAATAGCCAGAGCAGATGAGAGAGACCAGTAGCACATACCAGATCACTGAAACCTCATGATGCCGGCACCATGCTCCTTTGAAGGTTTTTTTTTCCCGTCAGGCGATGGGCATAGTATGGAACTCCCAGGAGACAATGCCGGCTTTGTTCTGCTTCTCCCACCCCATCCTCTCCCTCCCCCTAGAGCCGATTTGGTCGAGCCAGCTCCCAGACTTCCAGCTCATGGCATGAATTATCTGGACAAGCCTAAGCAGCCAATGCGATTCTTATTGTAGTGCGAGCGCAAAATAGCAGGCCCCCAATGCTGGCGGAAGTCTGGAGCAAACAAAAGGCCAAGTGTCTGGCGCATCCACGGCCTGTGAGATGAATTGAACAGAAGACGCTCTCCCAACAAACAAAACATCACGGCGGGCTTAGTCCCGTGCATCATCGGCTCCAGGACTGCGGCTCCTCTCGCGGCTTCTGCTGCGGTTTCTACCGCCGCCACGTCCACCTCTCTGTCCTCCACCCTTTCCTTTATTCGAGGGAGGCGGTCTAACGAATGCGAAATCGACGGAGATGGTTTGGTCCAGTAGTTTGGAGCCGTTCAAGGCTTTGATGGCGTCCGAGGCTTCGGGGAGGGTGGAGTACTCGATCAAGGCATATCCCTGTTTCGCCACAGACGAGTCAGTATCTGGCATACCATGAGAAGCAACGAAGAGGAGTTCAGGGAGTAACAGCTGGCAGAGCTTTCCAGCTCCGGTGATGCTGTCTGTGGTAGGGGTGAAGGTAGCAGTAACCGACCTTGACGTAACCCGTCCGGCGGTCCAGGTTCAGGCTGAAATTCTTGATCTCTCCATATTCGGCAAACAAGTCCGTGACGTCCTCTTCAGAGGCCTCTTCATGGATGTTGGTCACGATGACAATCCACCCCTCGATACTGCGTACTGCGACGGCTCCCGCCTGTGTTCTCGGATCGTGGCTACCGTTGTTGGACTGCGCGGGAGCTTCTTCTTCTTCTTCCTCTTGTTGCACCACCGGAGGGTCGACTTCCATTTCCGTAGACATGATGATGGTGTCGAAGTAGTAGCTATACGATGAGGGAGGAGATAGCTTTGAGGTAGTAGTTCGAGGAGGGCCAATGGCTGGACTTGCAGACCACCGTCCGAGGCTTGCGATGGGATCTTGCGAAGCTTTGCGTTGTGCTTAGGTAATCGGACTCTCTCCCGACGGCACTCAGTGACTGGCCCTAACCCCGTTCCATATTCGATCCCAGCATATTCAAGAGCTGGAATGGTTGTATTAGAGTGTAATCCAAGCAGGAAGTAAATCTTGACTTTATAGTCAGATGAAAGGAGGAGTATATACTGGGGAGATTGTGTAGTTGAAACTGAGTTCACGATGATATGTAAATATGTAGATCAGATTGATGACCTGCACCTGAATCTCACCTACTACTCATAAAGTGTAATCTCGCATAGACTCAATTATCTTCTGTGGTGTGTATCTGACTAGCTTTGATAAGTTATCTGTCACCGTAGATGGCTAGACAGTCTTACTCAGTTCGCTTAGTGGGTGCAATGACTATAGATACCTCAGGTGATAGCTTGATGCAGGACGCCCACTATCTTCAAGGAATGATTTGGTATCCTTCAAAGAAGCTTCACTGGTTATGCGTGCCAACTGGTACATTGAACCTATGGAACTGCGGCTTTCTAGTCAGCTTGTCTATCATACTAATCGATTGAACGCGACTGAAGGTGTTCCACATGTGAACGGTAGTTTGTGTGCTGGGATGATATCTCACTTTGTGAAGCTGATCCAAGACCAGCGACTGCTGTATAGCCGACACGTCCGGGATACTAAGCTTCAGTTTCTAGCTCCACTTTCACATGTAGCATCAAGTAAGTATTGAGCATCGTATACTATTTGAATTTGTGAACACAGTCCACTGTCCACATCAATGATTGATTGCTTGATGTGCAAGTATCGAAATGACTACTTCGAGCACCACAATGTTGAAAAGCTTCTATGCTCTCTTTAGCTTTTCTTCCTGTCAATGAAGTGATATCACCTGTAAGAGCTCATTACCAAAATGTGGCATAGCACCTTGAAGTGAGGTGAAAATTAGGCAGGATCGTCTCTTGAATATGGAGTGCTCCAAAGACAAGCAGCAGTGTTCTCAGTGAAGAACTGCCAGTGAGTTTGACAGTTACTACGCGCAATCATAGTGTCAACACCCTTGCGGTCCTAACACCAATCTCATTCCTTCACACAGTTCTCTTCTCCCTCATCGTCCTCGTGTACATGTTCTTACAAAACTAACACTTTCGCGAGCCAACCTAAACACAAGCTCTTAAGAGAAGGAAATCTCAAGCCATCATGAAGTACTTTCGTGCACTTCACCCTCATGCACCTGAGAAACCGACAGTCGAAGACGATCAAACCAAGCGTGTGTCTGTTGCAAACAATCCATGGCAAGTCCCCTCCTTCTCCTCCCACATCAACCACAAACAAGGCATGAATTCTCATACGTTAGAATTCTCCCTCGGGCAGCGACGATCCGTCGTGCGTCTGCCACTTCAGATATCCCATCCGTTTTCCCAAGCTCGAAGCCGTTGTGTGCGGTCCGGAGATAGACCAGGTCCGCGAGCTGCACCAGGACGAAACCCAGCTAAACGTGGCCTTCGATGCGGTCGGCAGCCGAATGCTCATCAACGAGCACTACCCCAGCCCCGTCAACCGCTGCATGTCGGTCGACGTCAGCCTGATCCTCAAGGCCAAGTACGTGCAGTTCGTGAACCTCGAAGGTCTCTCCGACCACTCCCTGCTCCTCACCTTGCGGATCGGACGCACCGCCTCGGCCGTGAGGGGCAACAAGATGATCCTGAAGGAGAAAGTGCGCGGCTTCTTCGAGGGTCCGCCCTACATGCGCCTGTTCGAGGATCTGTACGAGTGCCGCTGGCCGGAGAAGTTCATCCAGATCCGGCTGCCCGAGAAACGATGCAAGCGCTGGAAGACGGTGGCGCTGATCCTTAAGGCGTTCAACCAGATCACCTCCGAGAACTATTGTCAGATGGCGGGGATGATGATGACCCCTCGTGTCGGGGGCTTGGATGTGCGCGCCATCCAGAGGGAGATCAAAGCCAGGAAGGAGAAGGCCAAGGGCCCGAATAAGGTCCGCCGTCAGGAGCCTGTCTCGGCGAAATACAAAGTTGCAGTGAGCGACGCGGACAAGATTGAGCGCGTGAACCAGGCATATGCGGTGCATCTCATGGCCTTCATCAATTCCTCCCCGTTCACTCCGCGCGAATATATCGACAGGCTCTCTTGACTGCTGCGTAGCTCTGCAGCCGAGACTGTGTGCTGCGCATCACCTTCGACTTCGATCTAGCAGTGAGAAGGAAGACACATGAAGAGGAAGAGGGGATTGTGACTATTACAGCCTGTGGTGCCAATGGGCTTACACCACAACCTATCTTCGGGGTTAGCGAGAAAGTACGGACTCAGCACATGCATATGATGCTCGAGAATGAGGGTCACTTGGGGCATCGAGGTCTTCGTTTCGGTCTTTGCATCAGCGTTGGGCGCAGGTATTTAGGGAGGAAACGCTTTATGTCTTTTCATTTCGGATAACTCTTCCATGATGTGGAATGTTAATATCTAATGAGGTAATGTTAATACAGATGATCTTCGGCAGAACACCGAAAAGTAAACGATTGATCCGGGCTCGATTGTCCGCGTTCCTGATCTTATATGGTGCCGTATCTCCCAGGGTTTCCAAGCCATGGATCCATGAAAGAGACCCAAGCTGTCAAGACTTGTGTCTCACATGATCACATACTTTATCAGTCGATTCTGTCATGTGATATCTGCTTATTTGGCTCAGACTTATGAAGAAATTGATACCATCCCGTTGATGCCCCTTGCATAATGCTCTGTACCGTACCTGGTCGAAATCACACCAGGCTCTTCCTATGAGCAGGTATTTCCCATCGGTTTTCGCATCTGAGCAGAGGCCCCGCGCATAGCTTCCTTCCTCAACTGATATATTTCTCGTTTCTTCAAAACCCCATTGAGAAGATCGGATGGAAGGTATGAATCTCCCATCCTCAAAGTCAAAGTGCCTATGCCAAGCTTTCCCATGTGAGACCAAGTGTTTTGGGTTTGTCCCTTACATACTATTCTCTTGCGAGGCCCGGATGGACTGAAAACACAATTACTCCGTAGAAGGCCGAAAGATGCCTGTTTATGAGTGAGGATGCAGGATTATGCTTCAGAAAACTATGCTTGAGACCCCGAGGCATCTCGATTCTTCTCATCCAACCTCCTCGATTCCCGAACCAATTCATATTCAAGGCCGCATGAGCTGCAGGTTACCGCATGCTGCAGCACGCCCTTGGCCATGATTTACTGTTGCGGTGCGGCTGGGATTATCCTTGCATACAGAAAGGGCTGCCATTGTTTCACACCTGACCGTCAGGACGATTCAAGATGAGCCAATCGCATGTGAATCCGCTCAAGGATACTTACAGCATAGGTCAGGACGAGAGGCCGCCTCTACATTGACCGTTTTCTCCCCGCAAAATGTTGCACCGGTTCGTGCATCCGGAGTTATGCCTGCATGCTTCATCAGAACGAGCGAGACTCGATTGAACCACCACAGCGTGTGGTAGCACAGTACAGCACATTGCGATATCCACAGCCACAGTTTCTTCCATTCAGTACAACCGCGTATTATGAAAGCTGCAGAGCAACTTCTGGCAGCTCCACTTGGCAGTATGCCGGTCATTCTCCCCTTGAACCATAAATCACCGAGGGGCATCTTGCCTAACCCTATAATGAGTCCTCTCGGATTCGGCCGCTTGGAATCTGAATTTCCGAGTCTGCGTCTTTCCGGCCCTAGTCGGCCGGGCCTGTCGATAAATACGCTTTAAAGGGAGGGGTAGGTAGCACTGCCTTTGGTTGAAATCCCCATCATGCCTGTCTATTGTCTTTTCAACTAGTCCCTTCCTTCTGCGACAGAGTCCGATTTTCGACTCTCCGTGTGCGTTGTCTCTCCTTAAATCTTCTTGCGCAATCACATTCATTTGTCGATACCATCTACAGTATAGATTCGAGAATCTCGAGACCAACCCTTCCTTAATAGACCGGCTCCAACATCAACCCTGTGTTTCTTTTGTCTTCTTGCTCTCAAGCAGGATTATGGAAGATATATGAAACAAAAATCGTAGCGGTGGCATTGAGAATAACATCCCCATTATTTGTTGTCACATAACATAGCCTCGTCCCAGCATACACCTGCAAACACACTCGCATGCCATGGCATCACCACTCCGCACCGCGCGATGGCTTCGTGCACTGATGCTCATAAGCCCCTTTAGCACGGCATTGACGGCAAGCACCGGGGCATGGCGAGCCAGATCGGTGTATCAGACGATGACCGACCGGTTTGCTCGCACGGATGGGTCGACGACCGCTCCTTGCAACACGACCGCCGGTCTATACTGCGGTGGCACCTGGCGCGGCATGATCGACCACCTGGACTACATCGAGGGGATGGGCTTCGATGCAGTGATGATCTCCCCGATCATCAAGAACGTCGAGGGGCGCGTCGCCTACGGGGAAGCGTACCACGGCTACTGGGCGGAAGACCTGTATGCCTTGAACCCGCATTTCGGGACGGAGCAGGATCTCCTCGACCTGAGCCAGGCCCTCCACGACCGCGGCATGTATCTGATGATGGACACGGTCATCAACAACATGGCCTACCTCACCAACGGCCACGACCCGGCCACCAGCATCGACTACTCGACGCTGCATCCCTTCAACGAAGCCCGCTACTACCACCCCTACTGCAAGATCACCGACTACAACGACTATCCGCTGGCGCAGCGGTGCTGGACGGGTGACGACATCGTCGCCCTGCCCGACCTGAAAACCGAAGACCCGGACGTCCAGCGCATGCTCAACCGCTGGATTTCTGAGACCATGACCAAGTACTCGATCGACGGGCTCCGTCTCGACGCCGCCAAACACATCACCCCGGCCTACCTGCGGGCCTTCCAGCAAGCGGCCAACGACTCGCTGGTAACCGGGGAGGTCTTCGACCGCTCCGTCGACACCATCTGCAGCTACCAGGCGAACAACGAGCTGACCAGCGTCCCCAACTACCCGATCTACTACTCCCTGCTGGACGCCTTCACCATGGGCGACACCACCGACCTTCCCAACCGCATCGAGGAGATGAAACACGCCTGCCCCAACGTGAGCACTCTGACGACCTTCTCCGAGAACCACGACGTCCCGCGCTTCGCAAGCCTCATCAACGATCTAAACGTAAGCCTGTTTGCCCCTTTGCCCCCAAATCCCCGATCCCCCCTCCATCAATCCCAAACTGACCCCACAACCAACCCAAAGCTAGCAAAAAACGTCCTCACATTCACCCTCCTCTACGACGGCATCCCCATGATCTACCAAGGCCAAGAACAGCACCTCTCGGGCGCACACGACCCCCTCAACCGCGAAGCCCTCTGGCTAACGGGGTACGCGAGCGCGCCCGAGACCGCTCCCTTGTACACGCACATCGCGACGCTCAACGCGCTGCGGCGCCACGCCATCCGCATCGACCCGGCCTACGTCGACACCCCCACCTACCCGATCTACCGCGGGTCCAGCGAGATGGGGTTCCGGAAGGGCCGCGAGGACCGCCAGGTGGTGATGGTGCTGTCGACGCAGGGGAGCGCCAGCGGCGCGTACAAGATCCGGCTGACGACGGGGTTTCAGCCGAACGTGGAGGTGGTGGAGGTGTTGAGCTGTGAGCGGTTGACGGTGAGCGAGGTCGGGGAGCTGTGGTTGGGGATGGATCGCGGGGAGCCGAGGGTGTTGTTTCCGGTGACGTGGATGGAGGGGAGTGGGTTGTGTGGGTTTGGGGATGGGGAGGGGAATGGTGGAGAGGGAATGGGGGGAGAGGGAGGGGGAGAGGGGGGGAAAGGGTTGGGAGGAGGTGGTGGTAGTGCTGGAGGTTCAGCGGGTGCGGGGAGGAATTCGGGGATACCTTCGGGGGCTGTCTCTGTTCGTGTTGTTAGGGGTTGGGGCACTGGGATCGGGGCACTGGTCGGGTTGTGGATGGTGGTCCAAGGGATGTGAGCTGGATTAGGGTTGGTGTAGTTGTGAGTTTGACATAAGCTACAGGTCAGATGCCTGCGCCGTAGTGAACAAGCTACTGAACAAGCGAACAATCGAGAAAAAAGATACTACGAATGCTATGAACATGAACCTGAATGATGATGAGTGGAGATGTCTATTGTTTACTCCTGGTATGCGGCTGATACGAAAGCTATGCATACATTTGATGCTGGACCCCCATGTTCCTAGCACCTTAGAACCGACCATTGCTGTTCACCAGCATAGGGAGGATTGGAATGTGCCCTAGTGGAATGTTCCATCTACAGGCAGTAAAGAAGGATCGGTGGGAAACATGAAAGGAATAAATTACACCGGGCGCTTAAGCAGAACCGAAATATCAATCAACCTTGTTCCAACTTCTCAATGATCCAAACTCCACAAGGGTTCCCGTTATTCATGTGACGAGTAGTCAACCGGTTTATTAAAGGGGCTCTCGATGGAGCCACAGGATCGGATGTTGTGTTCACAGAAGCCATAGCAGAGCATTTACTTCCGCTGCTGGCGCATGCCCAGAATCTGGACCATGCGGACGAAGATGTTGATGAAATCCAGGGTCAAGCTGATGCTCTCGTTGACAACATCCTTGCGAACGAGACCGCGCTGAGAGAGGCGAGCGTGGTGAAGGATCTTCTGGACGTCATAGAGGGTGAAGCCACCGAAGACAGCCAGACCACCGTACAGCCAGATCTTCTCGGACCACATGAGAGTACGGGTGGCGGTGACGGGGAGAACCATAGGAGCGAGACCGGAGAGAGCAACGATGGCAACACCGGCGAGCAGAGGACCACCCAGGTACAGGTACTTCTCCTGCTTGGCGGTGGCACCAACGAAAGCAATGGAACCCATCATTCCGACAGTGTAAAGACCGGCGCGGGCGAGCAGAGCGGGGCTCATGAACATCAGAGGGGACAGGAGAGCGGCTTGAGTGATGTTGAAAGCAGTCCAGAGACCATACTTCACGACGTAGCTAGTGGTGCTGTTAGCATTGCGGTTCGGCCTAGCTAGAACGGGGAAGCCTCGCGGAGTACTCACTTGTCAGGAGAAGTATACAAAGTACCGTACATAGTTCCAATGCTAGCGACGAGACCAAGACCCATAACCAACCAAGGGTTGGCAGCCATCATGCGGTAGGAGAACCCGTTCATGTGCATAGCGCGAGCGGCAATGGCGATGATACCAACACCAAGTCCGGTGTGCATAAAAGTCTCGTTCAGGTAGCTGCGCTCATAATGGGGCATACCGCCATCATTGCGGGTCTCGCGGTTGAAGATCAGATTCGTTGCGATGATGGTACCTCCAACGATGGCGGCACCGTAGCCCAATTTTTGCAAAAGTTCGCCACGAGTGTTGTAGGGTGGCTGCTGCATATACGTCCGGCGGAAAGCATTCTGGAAGGTCTGACGAGATCTGGCGAAGATGGAAGATGAGAACGGGCCGGTAGGCTTCGGCTGGGCAGGCTTGAATGGGGTGTTGTGGATGAAACGAGCGCTGTTAGCAGGCTTGGAGATTTGACGAAGCGCCGTCGGAACGGCGAACGGGCGCCGCAAGAAGAACGTCATGATTGTTGGGGTGGTGTATCGCTTGATGACGACGATGAGAAGGGAGAGGAAGACAGCGCTTTATATGCGAAGCGATGATATCAATCCGGGGTCTCGCTGGCTACGGCGGCCCGAACGTTCGAGAAGTGAAGTCACGTGTAGTGACTCAATAATTACTCAGCGCTGGCCGCGCTCGGCGATAATCTTGGTGGAGGAGGGGAATTAAGGGAATTAAGCCGGATATCTGCGATTCAATTCTACGTATTCAATACTTGTAAGTGACCTCGCACCTTCTAGCATGTGCCTCTGTTATATATCTGACCACTTCTCGGCAGATCTGTTCCGTAATCAATAGCCACGCTTCGCGCCATGTCTTCCTCGTTCGTCGAAACCATAGAGCTTGCGCATCTGCCACCTTCGATGCCCGTGCATGTCGCACTTTATCGGGATGTCAAAAATGCTGCTTCTCTTCGACAACAGCTGATTTCAGGAAACGCAGACTTTGAGTATGCCTTCATTGATGCGAGCATGGTATGAGATGATCATCAAAAACCTGGGTCAGTCGATTATCATTTTTTCTGATGGTGGTTCGCAGGTTCTCTCCAGAGCCCATGCTTTGTCCGCCGTCTTCCGAGCTGTAAACGACTCGATCAACGGACGCCTCAAGTCTCGCAATGTTCACTCAGAGATTGTTTTCTCATTCAGCCCAGCGAATAATGTGCGTTTCTGAGGTGGAACGCGACAAGCACCGACAGCCTGGCTAACTCTCTCCAGATCGCCGAATCATTCCGCAAATTTGGTATTGCCGACTCCACCAAAGACCTACTAGTGATCAAGGTCTCGATGACACCGGACGTCACCCACGACTCAGTCGCAACCCATCTTTCTCAACATGTTGAAGGCTCGGCTGTGCCATTTGACGACGCAACCCTGTCAAACATTGCCGATGTGACGAAAATCAAGAAGGCTTATAAGCTGGGTGCACTAAAGACACCTTCCTCAACTCAGGCAAATGGCACACAGGGAGATGGTATGAGACAGCTTGAACTCTCTATCCTGGGAGCGATTGCGTTGCGCGGGGCCACTTGATCGGCACGTAAGGTTTGAGATACCTTTCCTGCCAATTCCCATGATGGAACATCAACAGGCTTGTGAAAGTAGCCATCTGCTGCTTCACGCTATTCGACTTGCCTATTGCATTCTGGGTCTGTGTTAAACAGGCCCAACCAAGCTTGGCTTCGTCCAAGGCTTGTCCCAAGAGATGCTTCTCCGGAATGAGTGAATCATCTGAAGCGCTATTGCTCTAGCATATAAGAGACAAGGGTTTCTAGGATCTGTGCACGGGATTTAGATAGTGCTCGGAATTGCAGTGCCATGTACTACTGTACATAGTTCCTGCAAAGCAATGAACTAGAACAGATTGTATAGAGATACCCAGTGGCCAATACATTGCTAAAACACTTTTAAAAGTGAAAAGTGTAGTCGCATAAGTTAAACAGACCACATAGTAAGATGGTAGCGACGGGCGAACAGATCACATGCACGCGGTTGCCCAGCCCACCGATGTCGTCATCCCGAAATGGAAATCTCTCAACTTTGCCAAGACACATCGCGGAGGTCTCGATCCTCGCCGCATCTACAATTTTGACAATTTCAATACAACTTGTTTGGCCTAGCAACTCATGCACTATACCACAACCAATGTTCAAAAACAAAACCGCGTTATGGTATCGAGACTTGTGAGCCATATCTCAAGCTCAAGCAAAGTTCTACGGACCATCGTCGCCTAGATGTCCCGGAGAGATCGGGCTCGTCGAAACTCGCCACCATGACCGCCACCGCGGAGGTCATTGTACTGTCGTCCTCGCCAGAGCACAGCCCAGTGATTACACTTGCACCACCCAAGTACGATGCGCAGCAGCTCTTCGGGCTGTCACCGATCGATACCTCCACTTCACAGCCGCCGTCTCCATCGGACCTCTTCCAGGACCCTACGCGTAGCAAATTCTTCGAGGACGGGAAACAGGCCACCAAACAAGCTCGGAAACCCCCCAAAGCCGCATTCGAGACTCAAAATGTCGAAGGGGCAGTTGCGACAGGGGTCAAATACGGTTCACCTGAGGATAAAGTGAAAAAGAGAGGGAGGCCCAAGAAGAAAGCAGAGGAAGGCGTGGAAGAATCAAGCCATACGGGCGAGGGTCCGTCTAAGAAGAGCTTGTCGAAAAAGCCGACTACTAGACAAAGGAAAGCGAAGGTGCCGAAGACTACGACGACGCGCGCGACAGCTGCAAACAAGACCATCTCGGGAAGGGTTGCGAAGGCTGGTAGCTCGTCGCAGCCAATCGAGGGACAATCTGGCAAGAAACCCGATTGTCCTTCAACCCCGCAGCTTTCTTTGGGTCAGAACTCTGCGAATGATACCCGCGACTGGGAGATGGATGGCCTGCAATTGGAACAAGCGTTAAAGAGAAGACTGGATTGGACGCCCACGGACGGCACCATAGAACAAACTAGCGGGTTGGATATCAAATTGGATCACAACAGCAATGAAATGAAAAGCTTTGGGACTATGCTATCTGAGTTTGGTTTTGGTGGTATTTCTGCTCCTCAAGCTATGAATCAGGTTCTAGAGGAGAACGGCCCTACCAAGAGGAGGCGCATTGAAGTATGTCCCATCTGCTTGATCTCGACGATCATTCACTTTCTTCTCGATAACTAACTTCCGCACAGCTGATTGACGCTAGGGTATATCCTGGGAACAAGCCAAAAACCAATGGAAGTAGCGAAAATCACTCCACTGAAGATGAAACCTCGAGTTCAAAAGCCCCAGCCGCGAAAAAGAAAGCCAGTAAGCCAAAGAAGTTCTCGACACTTACAGCGAGGGTAACTGCTCAGTATCTCACCAATGCTACGGAGGCTATGGACAACTCAGAAGGCAGTTCTTCGGCCAGTATGCCATCAGCTCTCACATCCAAGAAATCGACAACAAAGAAGGGCAAGAATGCTAAGGCACAAGAACCAGAGCTTGTCATACTCTCACCTGAAGCCGCCGTCCGGTCTCTGGAGGATCAAGAGCTGGTCTTTGGCACTTGCAGTCAGTTAGAACGTGAGGACTCTCCTACTATGATAAGAGAATTGCAAACAGCAATTCGGGAATCGGAGCAAAGTCTAGCCTTGGAGACAAGCATCCGTGTGAACAATGGCGCAAATGAAAGCTTACCGTTGACGGTCTCACGTTTCACAGCTTCGAGAAATCTGTGGTCTGTCGCAGCCCGCGATGTTGACGGGTCGGTCTTGCCGGTTGAGGTAGTCGACTTAGTAGACGGCTCCGATACACCGAAGCCTTGTTCTGCTATCAACAACGGAGACAGTAAGGAAAAGAAGGATAGAAATGTATCTGCAACTTCCAACGAAGCAGTAGTGCCCGATGCACAAAAACCCGGAGAAGATCTGTCTACTTCGGTCCCTAAAACCTCGGACCTTGACAGACAAGCACGTGTCGGCACATCACGACCACGAGCCCGACAGCCTAAAATGCCACATTTTAGTGGCTTCACAGATGCTCAACTATCTAAACGAGTTGCCTCTTATGGATTCAAGCCCATAAAAAGCCGTCCAAAAATGATCGAAATTCTCACCAAATGTTGGGAATCCAAGCATGGTACAGCTGCTTCATGCGTACCAGGCAACCCGGCTCCCCAACCCCCTACTTCATCATCATCGGAAACAGTAATTCCCAAGGCCTCAGCCAAGGGCACTCGATCGCAAAAGAATACAACCACCAAGAAAATAGACACAAAACCAAAGCCGAAGGAATCAGATGCAATCACCGAGTCAACGATAAAACCAACAGCTGCCAGGAGCATACCTCCCGAACCTTTACAAACACCCACCAAAACCAGCCACTCATCTCTCACGAATAGCGTCACCTCAACGATATCTTTTGCAAACGTTGAAGAGATACAAGACTCCGAAGAAGACGAGAGCATTCCCTCCCCGAGCCGCTTACAAGAGAGATACCTCCTCCAACACGCCGCACCCCAACCAAGCCTACCAACCACCACTACCACCATTCCACCCCCTTCCAGCAAGATCAAACCACTCAGCCTCTCCCGGAAGACCACGGATAGCGCAACGGCGCTGAGTTTCAAGGCCCCCAACCTCCACGATCAGATCACCCAGGCCGTCCACGTACAGCCTCGACTCCGACCCACCAGCATCAACAGACAACCCAGCTGGCACGAGAAAATCCTCATGTATGATCCCATCATCCTCGAGGACTTCACAACCTGGCTGAACACGGAGGGTCTGGGCCTTGTCAATGAGGATCGTGAAGTTGGCGCGGCGCTGGTGAAGGAATGGTGCGAGGGGAGGGGCGTTTGTTGCTGTTATCGACCGAAGGGAAGAGACGGGTGAGGTGTCGTCTTCTTGCTGTCGGGATTGGAATCTGTTGCATTACGACTGCGTATCATGTTCGCATATTCGATCTCATACATTGATCTCTTATATTACTGGAAAGGGCGTTTTGAGATACAACCCTGGGTGGTCATTGGGAAAGGGAAATACCCCTATATAGGTACTTGGCGTAAGGTATTTTGAATGTGAATTCTTTTTTTTGGGGGGGCATGTATAAATCTCAATTGAGTGTCTGATTATCTTTAATAGTATATCTGTAACCGCTAGCCATGGCTTTGTTTTCACCGCTAAACTGCCCTCCAGGCGATTCCATCTTATGGATAACCCCCTCCCTCTCTCCCTCCCCCACGGTTATGCATATCGCAGCCGCACGCAAGCCATCACCCCAATCTAGCAGCCCAGTGTTGCTGTCTGTGTACATCACGTACTGTCAACTGATAAGCTACGCACCCTTCCTTCTCCTTCCTTGCCTCATCCCTCTGGCAAAGCAGTAAGTACGAACAATCGCCGAAGGGACTGGATAACACACGAGAGCTTTCCACAAGGACCCAACAATTATCGTGCATGTGCATGTGTTGCTTGCCTGGTCTACTGATATGATGAAGCTCTTCTACTTAGTAGCCTCACACCAAGATATCCGAGAAGAGAGAAAGAGGGGGAGGGATATTGGATGTTCTCATGACGCATTGGGAAGGCGTACCATGATGCTCCCCCGGGGGGGGGGGGGGGGGGGGGGGGTGGGGAGTAGTAATATGGATTGTGTGGAGGGGTGGGGGAGGAAGAAAACAGGGAGGGGGGGGGGGGAGAGAGGGGG
>WOUI01000441.1:0-26838 GCA_012184565.1 Aspergillus floridensis | reverse complement strand
GTTGGAGGTGTTCGTGGCGAAAAGACCTTTGCCGGTGTGCCCGGGGCCTGGCCTGGGGAGTAGTAAGCCCCCCGGGTATTCGCCCCCCCCCCCCCCCCCCCAATCCCTTATCAGTGATTCACAGGGTCCGATAATCCGCTGCGATATCTCTTCTGAACAATAGAAAGGACTGAGCTCGATACTAGGTTTACTCCTGACAATGGCCCGTCCATCCCCCGTGATCCAATTGGCGTGCAGAGGTAGTAGACGATGTGACGGTAATTGTGTACAATAAGCTAAGCTCCACAAGCCATGCGTATCAGCGATTTCTAAATCCGGAGTCCCGGTGGTCTTCGAGCCCTTTGGATGGCGGAAAGGGGGAGGGGTAGGCACTGGGAATACTAAGGTAGGCAGGGAAATCAGGGTCTCGAGTCATTCATTTGCTGCAGCCCGCACAGCCTTGTAATTTCCCCCCACCCCCCGACCCTTTCGACCCTGCAGGAAGCATATCAAAGGGCACCAGACCCTGCGGGATTTTGATTTGTGCAGATCAGGTGGGGTCGGATTTGGCGAATGACGATCCTGGATTCAGGGGATTGGGTTGGGTTGCAGGTGGTCGAAGAATTGACTATTGGCCGTTGAAGTCAAATGTGAGGGGGTGTACGGAGGAGTCCAGTAGCACCTGTACTGTAGGTGAAGAAGACCGGAGGCTGCCGAGGCCGAGGTCGAACTCCGTTGCAACTTGGGCAATGTTGCATTGCATATATTATGATTACCCACTTGGGGGGTGGACAGGACAGGAGCACCGTCGGAGGTTCGGTCTGGGCATTTTAGTTTCGTTTCGTTTTTGGTTTTGGTTTACTCTGTTGATGCCAATGGCTCAGATACTAGTCTAATGTTGTAGGCTCAGGGTCTTGGGGTAGGCTTGGCTTGGCTGCTCCCGTCGGGGACGAGTTCGGGAAGCACCGGTGTTTAGGGCTTCTTAGGGTCTACTTAGGGCTGGTGCTGTACGGGTGTGTTGGATTGTTGCTGGTTTCCTACGAGATGATTGGGGGTTTTCGAGGCACAATGCGGCTATACTATCTTCTCGTGCTGGAATGAAGTAATGTTTTACGCAAAAGGGATTCCGATTGTCTGGAGATGGAGACAATCCAGTTCAGGCACAATACCAGATAGAAGAGGGGGAAGGGAGAAAGATCCCTGAGTGTTCCGGAGTCCGTTCGAACGTCCGTCTCTTTCCCACTACTCTATGGAGTACGTACGTACACTTCACCTAAACCTAAAAGTATACTCTCTGAAGAAGACGGAAGGTGGCAATGGGCTGGAGCGTGGGGATTGGAGCAAGCAATTCTTGGTCTTCTTGGTACTCTTGTGAGGACTGCAGAATCTCTTATCCCCAATCAAGCTACTCACGAAGGATTGCCAGGTACAGGCAGTCTGATGCTCGACGGTGAGTGGCTACTAGCCATATAGTCTCGTGCTTGGCGGAGTCGGGGGGGATAACCTCATGCGGATAAGGCTGGCCATTGGACAACCCCCCCCCTTCCCTAGATTAGCGGCGATGATCGTCGGTCTTTGCTTCCTGATGGATTGGTAGTGCTCCGGCCTCCGTTGGCGTGATTGAGGGAACTGAGACATTTCGATATTACCCTTGACCATAGTATACCTTCGGGGAGATAGAGCATAGTCGGTCTATGCTCGTGCTTGGATGAGGATGTATGCAGAGCGTAAGGATGGAGAATGTACAGCACGGCTGCAGAAGGTATAAAGAGCACTTTGAAACCCGCTTCAATTGGGGTTCTCTTCTTCATCCAGCAGCAGCAGGTCCTTCTCCTACTCTTCCTCCTCGTGATATCTGCTTGAACATCTCCCATCATGGTTGTCCTCAACAAGGCTGCAGCCCTTCTTCTGGGTCTGACCACCGCCGCCACCGCAGCTCCCCTGGCCGAGACGCAGGCTTCGGTCCCGGTCAAGACCTTCTCCGTCAAGCAGGTCGAGAAGGAGGGCAGCAAGGGACGCACCGTCAACCTGCCGGGTCTGTATGCGAATGCGCTGGCCAAGTACGGCGCCCAGGTGCCGGCCAGCGTCAAGGCCGCCGCCGTCAGTGGCAGCGTCGTGACCACCCCCCAGGCCAATGACGTCTCCTACTTGACCCCCGTCACCGTGGGCAGCTCGACCTTGAACCTGGACTTCGACACCGGATCCGCCGATCTCTGGGTCTTCTCCTCGGAGCTGGCCGCCTCCTCGCGCACCGGCCACAGCATCTACACCCCCGGCAGCACCGCCCAGAAGCTGTCCGGCTACAGCTGGAGCATCTCCTACGGCGACGGCAGCTCCGCCAGCGGCGATGTCTACAAGGACAAGGTCACCGTCGGCACGGTGACGGCCAGCAGCCAGGCCGTCGAGGCCGCCAGCCGCATCAGCTCCGAGTTCGTTCAGGACACCGACACCGACGGTCTGTTGGGTCTGGCCTTCAGCTCGATCAACACGGGTAAGCCCCCGTCTCCTCATTGTTTATCAGGTGGACTAATCCAGAGGTGCAGTCTCCCCCCGGGCCCAGACCACCTTCTTCGACACCGTCAAGTCCAGCCTGGACAGCCCCCTCTTCGCCGTCGACCTGAAGTACCACGCCGCCGGTACCTACGATTTTGGGTTTATCGACTCCTCCAAGTACACCGGCTCCCTGACCTACGCCAGTGTTGATGACTCCCAGGGCTTCTGGCAATTCACCGCCAGCGGCTACAGCGTGGGCTCGACCTCCCATTCCTCTTCTTTTTCTGCCATTGCTGGTACGTTGCCTGCCTTGCTCCCTCTCCCCACCTATGATTTCGCCCCCCACCCCCACCCCCTTCAAATCCCATACTGAAGGACACAGACACCGGCACCACCCTCATCCTCCTCGACGACTCCATCGTCTCCACCTACTACAAGAGCGTCAGCGGCGCCTCCTACAGCTACAACTACGGCGGCTACGTCTTCTCCTGCTCCGCCACCCTGCCCAACTTCAGCGTCAAGATCGGCTCCTACACCGCCGTCGTCCCCGGCAAGTACATCAACTACGCCCCCATCTCCACCGGCAGCTCCACCTGCTACGGCGGCATCCAGTCCAACGAGGGCCTCGGTCTGTCCATCCTCGGTGATGTCTTCCTTAAGAGCCAATATGTGGTCTTTGACTCGCAGGGTCCGAGAATCGGATTCGCCGCGCAGGCTTAGATTCTTTGATTGGGGTTATGGTTGTGATTGTGGTGGTGGTGGTGGTGGGTGATGCTTGGTTGTGGTCTGAGTCGTGGTCTGGGTGGGCGTGGATATGGTACTGTATATAGTACTGTACATAGGGGGTGGTGAACATATGGTCTGGTTGATGAATATATGTCTTTGATGTTTATGGTTCTGTGGATGGATGGATTTTGGTGTAGCTTGTTTTTGGCAGTAGTGGGGTTTGTGGGTAGGGTGAGGTCTGATAGTACTGTACTTTGCGGGATGGATTTACAGGGTACAAGGAGATTTCTGAGATAGCGGTCGATGTTCCATCGTTGTTCTTGCTCATACAGGCGCACGTCCAGTACTAGTGGGGGCAAGGAGGAAGGATCGACAGATGAGATCTTGATCTACACCGTCCCAGCCCTAAGCAGATCACGCCGGAGACAGCGAAGAGAATCAGGCACCGACAACCCCCCATCCAACTTTATGCCGCTCCAATAGGCAGTGTCATTGCCCATATCTATGTCTGAGTTATGTACTGGCTAATAGTACTATATACGCCTCGTGTAACCCCATGCAATCCTGGGGCGCGTAGATACAGTACGTGATGTGATCCAACTAGGCCTCTCATGCATACTAAGGGTATATATACAGAGCAAAAGCCGATATAATATAAGCGCCCGGATGGTCTAGTGGTATGATTCTCGCTTTGGGTTTACAGCTTAAATGCGAGAGGCCCCGCGTTCGAATCGCGGTTCGGGCCACTTCTTTTTGCTTTTTTTGTGTTGGTCCGACCTTTTGGTGGGGGTATCGTTTTGAAAGGTTATGTGTTTTTTCTTCATTACGCCTTTGTCTCTATCTTTGTTTTGGTTGTTATTGTCAAGATTCGTACTCCATTCCACGTTCTTGTGGGGTTTTATGCTGGTTGTTTTGCCGCGGTTCTAGTCTATCAGATAAGTTTGGAGAGCGGGAGCGGAATATACATTTCGGTTCAGTCGCTTTTCCCCTTGTGTTCATTCGCCACCTTATTTTCATCCCAGAAGAAATCCCGACGGAGACCAGAGCAGATGACAGGTGAAACAGGATTTGAGCACGGCTTTCTTTTTATGACCAGCTACACCCACCATCGCCACGAAGAGTGGTCTGCCCCCTCTGTACCAGGACACCAGGAAATAACCAGCCCCCCGAGCTAGACAGACAAGCCGAACATAACATCAGGCTCCCAGACGGGATCTACTACTATGCGATACGCAATCCACTATTCAGCACTCCAAGCGAGAGAATGAATGTAGACGGGCCAGTTGTATCAGCACAAGGAAGAGTGGTTCTTCGGCACCATCTGATGAATAACGGCCCCAGCTGGCCGGGCGCAGCTGTGGACTTTCGAATATTCTTCAACCTTCGGGCTATCCACTTTATGTGCCATGGTTTGAGGCATCTCGATTCGTTTTTATGCTCCGTGACTACAGACCGCTGCTCGACAGGTGACTTGGGAGAGAGTAGGAGCAGCAAAGGGTGCAAGGCAGGTACAGTCAGGATCACCTCTACGCCTCCGCTCTGATAATATCCGCCGCCCTCTCCGCCACCGCGTACACGGTGGACATAATATTTGCCGCCGGAATCAAAGGAAAGATACTCGCATCGCAGACACGCAGGTTGGTGGTGCCGTACACCCGCAGGCTCTCGTCCACCACGCCTCCTTTCTCCCGGGGAAGCATAGCCACGGTGCCACACGAGTGATAGGTAGTGGTGGCCGTGTCACGGAGGTATCTCTTGGCGGATTCGAGATCCGTGAGAAAGGCGTCCGGGTGATTGCGTCGGCCATCGGCAGCCAGATAATCCACGAGCGGCTTCAGACCGTGGAGGCGCTCCACGTCCAGTAGATTCCGGGCCATGATGTCTAGATCGAGTGGGTTCGAAAAACAACGAAGATCGATGGTTGGGGGCGTGTCCGGGTCCGCCGAGGCGATATGCACCGTTCCACTGGAGAAGGGCAGACTCTGGGAGAGGCCCAGGCTGAGGTAATTGCCCGGCAGAAGCTCCTGACCGACAAAATTCTTGCCGTCTTGGTGGAGGTTGGCCTGGGCCAGGAACATGAACATCGAGCAGGTGGGCGCATCCAATCCCCCGTAGATGTCTCGGATCACTTCGTGGCGAGCATCGGGGTTACCGGGGAAGGTTTCGAAATCCGCCCGCTTCGCTTCCTGGTGGCCATGATACTCGATGATAGACATGTAGGCGCAGGATTGCACACCACCCACGGTCATGGGCCCGGCTTTGTGCTCGGCATACAGTTGCAATGCAGTCTGGATCGCGTCGGGCTCCTGCCGCAGAAGCGGATCACCGGTAACCACTCCCGGCTTCACTTCGAAGCTGATCCCACTCATGAGATGGTCCTGGAGATTCTCGCCCACGCTGGGGTTGTCGATCACGACCGGAATGCTGAACTTGTCGAGAATGGCTTTGCCTCCAATGCCGGACAGTTCGAGCAATCTTGGGGTGTTGAGAGTCCCGGCAGTCAGAATCACCTCCTTTTTCGCTTTGACGACTGTCGCTTTCCCTTGAATGTCCACCTCCACTCCCGTGGCGGTAACCCCTGAGTCTTCAGACTCGAGACGAATTCGACGGGCGACTGCGTTGGTGAGGATGCGCACGCTCGGACGCTGGCTGGCGGGCACGCCATAGCCCGTAGCCGCATAACTGCGGGTCTTGGTTTCTGCATCGACAGCGGCCAGGTTCGAGTAACCGCCGGTCGAGACCCCCGAGAAAGGATCGCCGGTGACGCCGTAGCCCATTGCTCGAAACGTGTCCACCCACGCCTTGGACAGCGGGTCTTGTCGTACGGCCGGGAAAGAGACCTTGATCGGGCCCGACGTTCCGCTGACCTCGGGGTCAACCTAGCTGGTGCCGATATGGTCCCGGGTGTCTTCGTCTGGCAGCTGCAGAGTGAAGGCTTCGCGGTAGTACGGGGAGAGGGTTGCCCAGTCCCAACCCGTTGCACCCAGTTTTTCCCAGCCATCGATTCCCGCCTTGGTGGGCGCTATAAAGGCCTGACCGTTGATCCCGGAGGAGCCACCTAGCAGCTTGCCCTGAGGCTCTTTGATGACTCGATCCCCTAGAGCAGCCTGATCATCGAGATCAGCATTCGTTCTTTGAGGTACTGTGGGGCATGTGAGGCAAAAAGAAGCAAGCGTACCTGAGGCGTGGATTGATACTGCCAATCTGCTTCGGACCCCATCAGGGTGGTCCAGAGGCCAGGGGTCTGAACTTGGGGATCCTCGACTAGGTTCTTCCCTGCCTCTAGGACGATCACAGAGCGGGCTGAGTCGCCCTCGGACAGTCGAGCAGCGAGAACGAGACCGGAGGTTCCCCCGCCGACGATCACGTAGTCTGCTTCGAGAGGAGTGTCTACTTGAGGGTCCATCGTTAATCAAGTGACTGAAATAGACTGAGTAGCAATAGGTAAGTAGCGAACTACGGGGCTGACGTTTCGTCCACGGAAAATTGGGTTGCAATCGCGGGTATTTATAGGAGCCCGGGTTGCTTGATGCCGTAGCTACCGTACTGTGTAGTTGTAAAGCATCATGAGACGGTAATCACACAGCCCATGGTCATGGATTACGAAAAGTTCATGGATGGGTTGGCCAATGGGGATGGTGGGCATCCACTGGGCTCTACTTAGGGCTTACAGTAGTAACCGTAAGCACTGAGTTGCCTGCCGTAGACAGTTAGATACCTGTCCACCGGGTAGTATTAGTGGGTCTCTACTCATAAGTACTAGTTAGTGCTAGTCCCTTAGTCCCTAAGTCACTACACTATATCGACTGGGGCTCGATCTAGATAGTGTCTACGTAGTAGCCGCCATCAGCGAGGATTATTTGAATTGACGGGCCTGGGATGATCTCTCCTCATTTCGCCCCTATCCCGATAAATATGGCTCCTTGAACCGCTCAAGTCTAGTGCTTACTCATGTGCTAATGGCCTCTGCTTCTTACGCCCCTACCCACCCACCAGCAACAGCATTTTATACGGATAGTTTCATTTTTTGCTACTTTGCTATTTTTCTAGGACGTGGTGTCCCTTCCGCCCGTTATCACGCGGGATAGTAGGCTAGCCCCGTCTCTCCCCTCGATTTATATCCACGAGCAAATGTCTCTCCATTTCAGTCGTTGGTGTCACTCAGAAGAGTTGCTCTGCGGATAAATATGAGGTTCAGGTGTCCGATGCTACTCTGCAAGGTCAATAAGCACCTCTGTTCTTGCCCTGCACTTGTATGGAGTTTCACGGCCATAGCTAAGACTCTTACAAGCTCGTCCAGTGTTGATGCATTGAACCTCCTTTTACTGTTCTTGCAGTGTACGCCGTGGGGCTTCGGTTGTATACGCAGCGAGTCACTCGATGTGAGTATAACACCAGTGAGTACGTGCTTGTTATTGGCACAGCAGGCGGCAACCCTGGAAACTCCTGGATTCCAGCTCACACCTTGCATGTCGCCACTGTCGATGTCACGGTCGTTGAAAACTTGGTGAGCGACCCTATCAGATTCGTCCGACTTAGGCCGATCCTAATTATCTTCAAGTGGTCTATATTGGCGGTGCTGGAAGACGTGCCATTGGGCTAACAGAGACAGGGGTGGAGGATGTTCTGAATCCATGACCGGCTTTGCCATATTTGTGCACATGGGTCATATTAATTCTCTTCAACAGGGTCATTGATGCGGTTTTGTCGCTGACTCCCGGTCTACATCCCTGATGCACTTTGACTTTGAGGAGCCATAGTTCTTAACCTACGGCGGGAGAGAGGTGCTGTTGTTGCCTCCCTGACTACGGCCCGGATGTTTCTGCTTCTTTTGGGGATATGCCTGCTTCTTATATGAGAGGACTGAGAGGGGAGCAGGGGACGCGGGACTTCAGGCTGGCCTGGGCGGGTGAAGTTTGGACGGCTGTGGTACTCGGGCCCGTGAAGGATCACTTTACTTTACCCTCCAAAACTGACCCAAAAAAAAGATGACATACAACAGAAGGGATTCGCTGGTGGTCACCCACCCAACTACTAACCTCCCGGCGTGTGGCTTGAGTACGGCTGAGCGGACGGGAAGCCCTATTTTCCACACCCTGTGGTCGTATGTGGTTGGAGCTAGCTTGGGGCAGTATATGTTTAGCATTCAGGGGATTGAGTGACGAGGTGGAATAATTATTCTGTTGATTTTCTCTAGTATGGGTGAGGTGACATCGCCGATTCTTATGTCCTGGAAACTGGTATATGAGGCGATGGTGGATGAAGGTGTGCGTATTATTCTCCCGATTGGTCGGGTTAGAAGCTCGGTTGCCACGAGACTATATATTTTGCACACGGCGGGAGCTCCTCTCCAACAGGCGTCCAACTTGGAGTAAAACGACAACACTCTGTATACACTTTCCACAGGACTGTTCTAGATGATTGTTTGTCCGTGGAATATAGGTAATATTAGCGGGATCTTAACGCCAACGTAGTCTTCTCAAGGTAAGCCCAACCACTCCACAAACAACAACGCACCTGCTCAAACCCCCATCCTATGCACCCATACTCACACCCACACACTTTTTTTTCCGTCATAATACCTGAAATCTGTCAGATGACATCATCAAGCCCGGGTGGTCTAGTGGTATGATTCTCGCTTAGGGATTCTAAACCCAAGCATATCTGCGAGAGGTCCCGCGTTCGATCCGCGGCTCGGGCCTTGTTTCTTTTGTTTTTGTTTTCCTTTACTTTGTCCTAACGTCAGGCGGTTATCAAACTAGTAAGTCAAGTTCTGACATCATAAGAGCCCGGATGGTCTAGTGGTATGATTCTCGCTTTGGGATCCACATCTTAAATGCGAGAGGCCCCGCGTTCGAATCGCGGTTCGGGCCACTCTTTTTTTGTTTTCGTCCACGCCCTTCTCTTTAAGGAGGGTTAATTAGGGAATTTATTCTATATTCGAACTCTGTATGAACCGCGGTGGAGTTAATTCAGAGATCTCTTTTTTGCTGGAGATGAGACTACAACTTCCTCTAATCCGAATCTTCTTGCCCACGTAAGGTAAATCTTTTTGTGACACGATATCTTGTTGACATATTTAGATAACAGTGTTTGAAGTCACTTTATCGTGACGTTTCCGATTTTCCTCTTAACGGGAAATATATCAGTTTCCGCCACAGAGAATGGACTCTCTTGATTGCTATTTGATTGATTCTCATCTCTCCCTTGTGCACGAGGTCATCAGCTGCAATTGAGCAGCTTGCCGTGATGCTCCCAGGTTTGCTGAAATGACTGCGTTCCTCGCCCATGCGGTGAAGTTGCATGTATACGATGTCAATATAGAACTCCATCATCTTCTCGAAAGGTGCTGGCTGCCTTCCTACGATAGTCTATTCCGTGAGAGCCTGGAGAATAAACTGAGACCAAGAAGCCAGAACAGCAACGAGATTCCCGCCTACTCTGTCGGTTCATCGACTCACGCCAGCTGAAAATTTGCAATGCTACTGCCACCGCCACGTCGCGAGTCCTCCGCTGCGTCGGGCTGAGAGATTAAGAAGTAGATCATGATATGCAGAGACTTCCCAAAACAGCGGCCGTCCTGCTCACTGTATTATATACTGGAATTCTCGTCTGCATTTTTCGGATGTTTGTTTCCCCTTAATTCTGCGTTATAGTCTATCTCTTACTACATATGCTGTATTGAGCTCCAGAAGAGACAATCCTAACATACAGCGGTGTTGGTGGTGAATTCATACTGGCCCCTCGCCTAGGTGAGACCGCTACCCAATTCTTATATAGGTCTTACGGTACACCATTGATTTTCGGCAGATTTGGAGCCTCATCGAGGCCTTTGGTGGTCTACATATCTGGTGTTCCGTTCCGCGGCCTTGCGGCGCGAGGCTCAGCGATCTTGGAGTCCAGATTAAAGGGCTCCTTGCTAGTGCCCTTAGCATTCATATTTTATTACAGGACACCCATACGACGATTACCTTGGGCCTAGAATGGCCAATGAGGTCGGACAGCACCGTTGCCTGCTTCTAGTGCCAGCTGCTTGGAGACGCGTTCTCGAAGCAATGCAGTTCATAGAGATTCAACTGTTATAGGTAGAGTCACATGTGTCTAAACCAAATTTTATTACACTCTTGAATTCTCCCCAGTAATACTATAGAAAGATGATGCTTATTAGAAGATATATTCTCGGCTACTGCTCGACCCGTAACTATAGAGACCAAGAATAAAAACTGTCTGTTCTTATTAAGTCGGTCTTTAGCTACAAGCCTCTGCTTCTTATAGTGGTGCCATCATTCCGGCATTTTACCTCGCCATCGCGACCAGTGTTGGCTCCTTGGCGTCTCTGGCGCTGCTGAGAATGCGGTCCATCAAAGGCGATGCGAGCGCAGCCAAGTAGCTTTAAGGCATGTATCTTAGTAGTCGGCCTTTTTTTTCCTTTTCTTTCTTTTTCTTTTTCTTTTTTTCTCTAGTAAGATAAGTATCGCGGAAAAATGGCATTCGGGGGTCATCAATAGATTACTCGAAGGCTTACTGTTCCCAACGATTCCGTACAAATTAGCAACTCGCTCTCCCGTGGCATGAGTCATCCATGTTAGGGCTAGTTAGTTAATTAGTTGGACAGACAACCAACTCACCCCCCGCCCCTGGTGCTTGACCTCCCCATCCCCCTCGAGTCAAATTGAGATACTTCAGTTGCATCCCTTTTAGTTGAACCCACCCTAACCTTCTTACCATGGAACACTTCCGACATACCGCTCACATCGGAACCCATACCCTAAGCTACGCATTGCGAGGCATTCCCCGACAGCCAGGCGCGCCGCTAGTGATAGTACTTACTGGGATCACCAGTAGCGCCCTGGAATGGAGTGCGGTGTGTCGGCATCTCGAGCAAGAAGCGTCCCTGCTCTTGTACGAACGGTCCGGCTACGGACAGAGCGAGGCATCCGTCACCGCCGAGCCGGACTCCCTCACCATTGTGGACGAGCTGTCCCGACTGCTAGCCGCGGCCGCCCTCCCACCCCCGTACCTGGTGGTCGGGCATTCGTGGGGCGGGATGCTCGCGCGCGAGTTCCTCGCCGCCCGCGGCCCCGAGGCGATCTGCGGGATGGTGCTCGTCGACGCGGTCCAGGAACGCATGCTCTTCGAGACGTGGCCCGATCCCAGCATCGCGGCGGTCACCGCGGGGCTGGATTACATGGAGGTCGTGGGCCTAACACACGATTACCGGCTGACGGACTCCGAGTGGGCGGAGCTGATGGCGGAGGAAGCCAGCCTACACCATGAGCGACAGGCCGTCCGCGAGCTGCCCTATCTGCAGATCAGTCGCGCGGTCCTGGCCCAGAAGCAGCAACTACGTCCCCCCAGCCAAGACCTGCTGCACGGCAAGCCGCTCAGCGTGCTCCGGGGCAATTCTCAACGCGACCAGCAGCGCATGTACGACCGGGGGGTCGCCCAGGGATTGGGGACGGAGGCCCAGCGAGCGACCTTTCGCAACTATCTAGCAAGGTGGGACGACAGCGAGGAGGCCTTCCAGCGCGAACTCCTGAATTTATCGAGTACCGCGCGCTTCTCGACGACCACCCAGAGTGGCCATAATATTCAGATTACGGAGCCGGAACGAGTCGCGGATGAAATCCGCTGGGTCCTACGGAGGATTCCGTCCGGCGCCGTCTGACCATCGATATATAGTATATACTATATGTGTATGTATTCGACGGCCCGCACGGTCGCGTGGCAGATAGCCTGTCAATGGCTCTCCGAGGCTCCAAACAGCACTATTTCTCCTTCCCCAGTCGGCCGCGACAGCGCCAGACCAGCCAAGGACCAAGAACACGCTCCTCCTCGACATCATATGGCCGCAATTCATCGCCCGATGGTTAACCACGCGTCCGCGCCCGGCATACATCGGTGCATGGTTTCCAGACATAAGCTCTACCGAAAAAGAAGAGGCATACCTCCGCCCGGAAGCCAGTTGGCGACGAATGTTCCTTCACCAGCCCCCAACCTCACGGGCAAGTTTAATCGAGGGCCCCGATATCAAGAAAGGCCCACTACACAGCTACATAAAATGTGGGTGCCATGAAGGTCCGATCCGCTTGCAGGATCTGGAATGCCTGATTGACTCCGGAGCCATTGTTCCGGAAAGTCCTTATCCGTTCGTTTTTGGGACCCGTGGACATGACTTCTGGTTGCAGGAACATGCAGTTCCGGGCAATTCACGGAAGGGGATTGACAAGCAGTTGGGCATGTCTGAGTTTATCGTCTTATCCATCGAAGGGACTTTTGATGAGTGGGTTGAGAAAAATAATAACCCGCGACTACGACGAAGCAAGGTCCAACGTCTGTGGAGTAAGGCGACAAAACGAGAACAAAATAGGGTGGAGCGTGTTTCGCGACGATTTCGTTGGGAAAAGGAGTTCCGTTGGCATCGGGAACATGATATGTTGGACTTATTCGCGGAACGATTCGGACTGACGTACGTCTCTGAAGACGATTCATCGGATGATTCGTCTGATGAGGACTTAGGTAACTCCGGGGATGAAAGTGTTCTCGTTTGAGCCTTGATAAAAGTGGCAGTTAGAATATTAGAATTATTAAAACTTTGTAAGAAAAGGGTAGTATATATATCTAATATATATATAATATCCTATATAAAGAGATAAAGTGGCCAACTATCCTAGAACTTCAGATAATGGAATATGAAAAAGAACCCTTTTATACTAGATTACAGAGTGTTCCTCCCGCTTGCGCGTTCCTTTCGCTTACCGATTACATTAGACGCAACACCCTGATTAATGGTCTATGTTACAGTGATTTTCCCACCCACTCCTCGTACACAATCTAGCACCAATATAACACCCACTAGATATCGATATCTGCACAATCAATGTAATCATTAGTCATGAACCCAGCCCGCCGACCTTGACAGCTATAAGATTCTTTGGCGCCGTAAGAATGCAATGCCCCTGCAAAGACCCTAAAACGAGCCGTAGTACTCCTCGAATTCATCCTCAGGTTCAGCTGCCGCCCCCCTACCGGCCTTCGGCTTCAAAACGTCGGTGATGCTGACCAGCTTGGAGTAGAAGTCAATGACCCGGGGGTGGACCATGACCCTGCGGGCGTCGAACCGCGTAACCTGCAGGCCCGCCTTGGAGGTTGCACGACTCAGCGCGACGTACGCCTGGCCCTTCTCGAACACCTTGCCCAGATCGACCTTGACGCGCTGCAGGGTCTGACCCTGCGCCTTGTGGATGGACAGCGCCCAGGCCAGGATCAGTGGCACCTGCTGACGCTGCGCCTGCACCTCGCCGTTGGGGAGCTCGATCTTCCACGTCTCGGGCTGGCAGAGCAGATGCCGCTCCGTGCCGTCGGGCTGCACGAAACACACCAGCGGCCACTTGCGCGTCGTCACGGCGGCGGCCGCACCGCCGTCCTTGTGGGCGAGCGGTTTGAGCTTCTTGCGAGCCCGCGCCATGATCGCGGCGTCGTCGTTGTCGATCTCGTTGTCGCCCTCCCCGCCATCAGGTTTGTTGCCTCCCGAGAATTCGTTCTCGTTCTCGATGTAGTAGTCGAAGGTCGCCTCGTCCATGAACGCGACCACCCGCCCGATCGATCCGTTTACCAGCGTGTCCTCCATGTTCTTGATCAGCATCACCTGCGCCCCCTTCTTCAGGTGGATCACCGGCGGCGCCATGCAGTTGGAGAGGAGCTTCTCGCGGAACTGCGGGTCTTGGATCGTCCCCGAGTCCTGCGCGGTGAAGGTCATCACTTCGCCCGAGAGTCGGTTCATGCGCGCACTGTTCGCGTGGTCGACTTCTTGCCGGGTGGGGAATCTAGCCAGCTGTCAATATCATGTCTGGGTTTTAAGGGGGGAAAGGCTTACAGCTCGGTAGCCTCGAGGGCGTCGTGGAAGTTTAGCGGCCGAGAAAGCTGCTTGAAGGTTTCGATGGTGCGCGGCGTCAACTTGCCCAGGCGCATCTCGTTCAGCATGTCGGCGAACTCCGGGTCCTTCTGACGGAAGATGTGGGTGAGCAGGATCGTGTGTTGTATCGAGGTGTTCCAGGTCGAGGCCGCGAAGGCGAATTTGGCCTCGCGGTTGCCGCCCTCGGGCACCGGAGGCAGCTGGAAGAAGTCGCCGGTCACGACGAGCTGGATCCCTCCGAACGGACGGCCGTTGTTGCGGATCAGTCGGGCCACTTCCTCCAGCTTGTCGAACAGGTCGCCGTCGACCATGGACACTTCGTCGACGATGAGCACCTTGGTGCGCAGCCAGCGGTTCCGCGCCTTTTGGTTCTTCTTGATCTGCCACGCCGTTAGCCATGTCGTTACGCCGTCATTCTTGCGGCGAGTTGGCCGGATGCTGACTGACCTTCTTGACCAGCTCGGGCACCGGTTCTTTGCCTAATCCAATCCCCGCAAAGCTGTGCAGCGTCACGCCCTCTATGTTACAAGCGGCGAGACCGGTCGATGCTGTTACCGCGACCCGATCCGGTTCCCGTTTGTACTTGTCCCGCAGCTTCTTGATGATCTCCCGCATCAGCACCGACTTTCCTGTTCCGGCCGATCCCGTGAAGAAGATACTCTTCCCCTGCTGCACCACGGCGTTCAAAACGTGTCGTTGCTCGTCACTGAGGAAGATCGACGCCACCTGCGCACGGGGTGGTGGCAGCTGGCCCGTCACGAGCGCCTTCATTTCCTTGTTCTGCCGCCGAAGTTCTCTCTGCTCCTCCTTGATCGCGCTCGCGGACTTGTTCCAGATCGCCGTCTGTTTCGGACGCGCAGGCGTCAGGGGCTTCCGGGGACCCATACCCACCTCTTCGTCTTCCTCGTCCAGCCATGGCAGTTTCCGCGGTTTCTTGGCAGGCGCCTGGAAGTGGGACGGGGGCGATGATGACCAGGGGTACTGTATGCTGCTCGAGGGGGCCTGATTGTCGTCGACGGGCATCGGAGGGAGATCGGGATACTTCACGGCCGCCGACGACGTATCGCGGGTGGGTGTTTCCGTCAGGTCGACGACCGAGATCTTATCGTCCGCGAACGCGCTGCTCAGATTCGGGTATCCCGCCATTCCATCCTCCTCCTCCTGCTTCTGTTGTTGCGTGATCTTGGGCGGTCTGGCGATCTGAGTAGCGACTGCGGTGGCGGGAGCGGCGGGGCGGGTGAATGGGTCGGGAGCCTCGAAGTCCAAATCCTCGTCATCGTCAAAGTCGTTCTCATCGAAGTACACCTCGTCGTGCAGCGACCCCAGCGTCGATTGTGTGCTGGTCATCTCGATCTTCCGCTTGATCCCTACCGACGACGCCGGCGGTGCCGCCGGCTTGTGCAGCGGTGCGGCACTGCTATTGCTGCGAGCCCCGAGCGTGGATTGCAGCGGAGCCGCCGGCGCGGCAGGGTATCGGTTGGCAGCTCGCTGAAACATTGGAGGGGTTGGTCCTCGTCCGGATGGAGACAATGGTCGACGACGAGAAGACGGAAGAGGGGGGAGGAGTCGATTCGAGACGGACCGCGGTAGTATCAATAACGGACCATTGGAAGTGGTGAATTGACGATATGAACCCGATGACGCCCGTACTTGGTGTCTGACGAGGTGCATATGCTGGCTTCTCGGGGCCGATGGGGTCTCGTGGAGGAGAAGAGCTCTTGTGGAGGTGGTGTTTATCCTATCCTGTTATTGTTGAGTAGTGGTTTTTTTTTTGTTCGAATTGTCGAATCGGGAGTAATCCGCGTTCCTCTAGAAATATGCGCGTACTTTTGTTGGATACGCGCCCGCGCCACTCCAAGCCTTATTGCACGTGACAGCCTGATAAACAGTCGTGCCCTAAGCACGTGAAAGTTGGTGCTGCAACAGACATGGCTGTAATTTGGGTTCGCTGTGAGTCTATTGATCTGTGATTATGGTTAATATCCTCTAAGAGAGTGGTTCATGGTCTCTCAAGCATATGTTTAAATGTAGCGAAAGGCCCCCCCCTACTGGTACCGTCACATCACGTGACCACGTATCGCCTTTGCACGCGATCCGGCGCGAAAGTCGGGGAAGCAAACCAAGATTCACTCCATCACACAGGCTGGAGGTCCCATTCCGCTCGGCGACCATGAACGATGGCTGAGACTGCGGGCGCAAGTAAGTTCCATTTGGTCACTACGATCGCAAGTTCAGCGCTAACCCACAATGACCTGGAATAGACAAGGAGCATCCTCTCGCCGGGGTGGTCCTCTGCTTCACCTCAATCCTCCCCGAGCAGCGGGTAAAGTCCCAATCTCACCCACACCTTGATGTCATGGCTCTTTCCACAACGATCATGTCCGCTAACGTTTCTTGACTGTGGCCGATAGTCTGAGATTGCCTCCGTTGCGAGTCAGATGGGAGCGACCCACAAGTTCGATCTCACCTCCGATGTCACTCACCTGCTGATCGGCGAGGTCAACACGCCCAAGTACAAATTCGTCGCGCGGGAACGGGCCGACGTCACGGTCCTGAAACCCGAATGGGTCGAGGCAGTGCGTCAGTCGTGGATGCAGGGCGGCGACACGGATATCTGCGCGCTGGAGGCCGCGTACCGGTTCCCGGTTTTTGGAGGCTTGTCCATATGTATTACGGGGTTTGAGGATAGTGAGTTTTGAGTTCATCAGACACAGATTCGGTGAGGTACGGAGGCTCGTCTAACAACTTTCTGTTTTTTTCTTCAGTGTCGGTCAGGAACTACATTCAGGACACAGTCACGGCCCATGGCGCCGAGTTCCGGAAAGACCTCGTGAAAGGCACCAGCCACCTGATCGCGCGGAGCACCGAGGGGGATAAGTACAAGTTCGCGATGCAGTGGGGGATCAAGATCGTCTCGATGAAGTGGCTCACCGACAGTCTCGAGCGGGGGATGGTCCTGGAAGAGGCTCTGTACGACCTGCAATTGCCGTCGGAGCAGCATGGCGTTGGCGCCTGGCATCGAGCCTTGCCCGCGCCGAAGCCCAAGGCTGCCTCCGGGGCCGACAGTGAGAACCCGTCGAATAACCCCCGACCCCGGAAGCTGCGCCGTATCGCGAGCACAAAGCTTGGAGACCAGAACGAAGGCATCTGGGGTGATATCATTGGCATCGGGTTCGAGGCGGGCGACTTTGGCCGGTCCAAGGGGAGCCAGCAGAGCGAGACCCGGGCCTTACGGAAAACTACCTCGGGCCTCCAGGAGGTGAAATCGTTCGCTAGCGAGACGACCATGGCGGAGGCGCAAGAGTCCCGTCCACAGCCACCACCCGAGCCGGTCGCTAGCAAGGATGAAGGGTTTCTGCATGGCTGCTACTTTTACATACATGGGTTCTCGTCGAAACAGGTTTGTGTCTCGGGGTACGGATGCCATTGGGCGAGAAACTAATACGTTTGGCAGACGAACGTGCTACGACACCACCTATCTTTCAACGGGGCACAGTTGGTGGGATCCTTGAGCGAGTTCACCCGATCAGACATCCCGAAAACCGGCCACGGTCTGTACACAATCGTTCCTTTCAAGATGTCTAAAGCCCAGGTTCCTTCCACCGATGATTTGGCATTCGAATGCGAAGTGGTGACGGATATGTGGCTGGAGAGATGCCTTGATGCGAAAACACTCGTGCCTCCTGAATCTCACGTCGCAAACACGCCCATTCCCTCATTTCCGGTCGAAGGTAAGTCCACTCGCTTCAAAATTTGAAACTGTGTTCTGACGGTTCTAGGATTCTCTGGCCTTCGGGTTTGCTCAACCGGGTTCTTCCGTATCGATCTCTTGCACTTGTCCAAGCTTGTCAATCTAATCGGTAAGGGACATTCCGGCTTCATATTAGACCAAGACTAATCTTTTAGGCGCTACATACAACGAGTACCTGACGCCCAAGGCTTCTGTGCTCGTCTGCAACGACGCCAGCCCCGTGAACCAGGACAAGCTACGGCATACTCAGGAATGGGCAGTGCCAGCAGTCTCTGCGGACTGGCTCTGGGCCTCCATTCGCCACGAGAAAAAGCAGCCTTTCGAACCCTATCTAATTCAGAAGCAACCCACGCAAAGTGGCAAGTCTCGGGAGACGCGAGCTGGCTCGCATCCGGAGCAGAACCGGCCATCGTCAGCTACCAACCAGCCCACGAACGCCACCAAAACAACCGCTCATCACCAGACCGGCCAACCAAAATCCCGAATCGATGGAACAGGTCACCCTTCTCGAGCAACTGACACCACCAAGGTGGATGAACTTGATTCACGGCACGAAGCACCACCAAAAATGAAGGCAGACGGCCATACCCGAGTCCCTTACCCCGTCAAAGAATCGCCCATTAAGAAAAACTCAATAACTTCCACGAGCTCCTCACCGCTCAAACGCAAAATCTCCGATGTCTCCAGCGGCCCGACCGCGCAATCCGTCATCGACCTGGCCGTCAGCGGCCTCATGAAACAAGCCCGCACCAATTCTGCTTCTGAACCCGGGGACAGCCACGGTGACCGGCCCCGCTCCCGAGCTCGGAAACCGCTCCTCGGACGCGCGCCCTCGAGCCGCACCAACAGCGGCAGCGGCGGCCTCGTTGCCCTCGACCAGCACCAGCACCACCCTCAGACGAAAGCGTTCTCGTTCTCGCGCGCCAGCTCCATCGACACCCTCAACGACGACGGCTGCGGCAGCGCCATCTTCGACTCCAACCACCCCGCGGACAGCGGCGGCATCCTCTCCCGCGCGAACAGCACCGCCGCTCGACTAGAATACCTGGACATGGAGGGCAGGACCGCCAGCAATTCCATGGTCATGTCCGAGTATGAGCATGAGTACGCGGGCGAGGAGGACGAGAACGAGCCGCCGGCCATGACGCAGCTGGACTACGAGGACCCGGACGCCGTGGCCATGCGCGAGCAGTTCTTGCATCAGGCGGGGAAAACCGTGGCGAAGAAGAATGCCGGTAAAGCTGCCGGTCTCGGGGATAAGCAGCTGGTGCCGGAGTTCCGGGAGCTGGAGAATGTGGGTTGGGGCGGAGGGCGGAGGACGAGGCATGGGCAGAAGGCTGTTGGGGGGGGATTTTGAGCTTGTTCAGGGATTTGAATCGGTTCTTCCCCTACCACCCCGCGGTAGGGGTTTGGGGGTAGGTGTTGGATTTGGATCCTTTTTGGGTTGAATATGTTGTTCATGATCTGCATGCATGGCGCGGCGTCCTTTCTCATACATGCTGAGTACATTGTGCTTTTGGTTCCTTATCCGTGGCTGTGCCTTTGCCTGTGAAATCTGATTCTTGTGATCTGAGAAGAAATCTAAAATAATTTCTCCGAGGACGGTCATCTTTCCAATAACCATTGGGGGCTCAGATCTCTTCAGGCCCCATCGTGTCATGCAACTACCTGAATCTCGAAGCCTCTGCTGCGTCAGTAGTGGCGATATTCAATCACCGGCGATCAAGAGGAGCAGAGGCCGAGCAAGTCGATGACCATTTGACCAGATCTGCGAGTGGATTTCCATATCAGCAGCACATGTCAATTATACCTAATGATGGATCATGCTGGGGTTCTTTCGTCGCTGGCACTCCCAGGCATACTGTCTCAGACCATGCCTCTTGAATACCTAGTACTGTTCACCTCTGTCGATCCTCTATACCCTCCCTCTCTTTACCCAATAATCCGAGCCAAAACACTACTACATTCATTGACACAGCAGGTCTGGGATAAGGAGCGTGGTTTAGAATCTTTCGCTTTCTATCTCACTACCAGGTGTCCAACGACTTCAGCGCAATGGGCTGCAGACTGCTAGAGTAGGTTTGGTCTGATAGATAGATAGAGTTGAGATCCAATTCGGCACAGGGGTCTAGTTCCTCAGCATTGTTAACCCATGATCAAGCCTATACCAAGCTCTGTCGGTTGTTTACGCGCTCAATCATTATCATTATCACTGTGTATAATATCATCATCTGAGCCAGTTTCGTATTTACAACCAGCCCATTACGGTATATCTCGCATCGAGAATCTCCAAAATGGTACCAGCTGGGTAAGAACGAAAAACCCCCCAAGTCACCGCAAGGACCAGATCCAGAAAAGACAACAACAGCAAGTTAGCAGGCAGAAAAGAAAAAGAAATACGCGTTTTATTGATCATAACACTCCCTCCCGGCCCTGATGCCTAGATCAAAGACAAAAACCACCCGAAAACTCCTAACGACCAACACCTGCTGTTTCTTACTAGACAGAGGGCGTGCATCATATACCCATCCATTTGCGCAAAGAACCACATTTGTCAACCAACTTCACCATCTCAAGATGACGCCTTCACCTGCTCCTTCCACCGCTGCTCCACCACATCCAAACCAACCCACTTCCTCATCGGCCCATCGAAGAACCCCAGCGGCAGGAGGCCCGCGATCCGGGCAATCATGGCGAGCTTGCCGCGCCAGATCCAATACGGCGGAGTGCGCTTACTGAGGTCGCGAACCACCTGCTTCGCCCACGCCGCGGCGGGGGCATCATTTTCGGGATCGGTGTTGGTCAAGGCGCGCTCCACGGTCTCCTTAGCGACATTGTACAGGGAAGAAGCGGGCAAGGTCGGATGCGGCGCCTTATCGTGGAAGGTGGACTGCACGGCGCCGGTGACGAGGTTGATCACCTTGATGCCGAAGGGCTCGAGCTCCAGCCGCAGGGTCTCGGTGAAGCTGGAGGCGGCGGCCTTGGAGGCGTTGTAGGCCCCCGCGAAGGGGCCGGTGGCGCCGATGGTCCCGGAGATGGAGGTGTGGTTGACGAGCAAGGTCGGGCCGCCGTTGCCACCGGTCCGGGCCGACTTCAAGAGTAAAGGGAGGAAGGCCTGGGCGACGCTGATCAGCGACCAGACGTTGAGCTCGAAGAGGTCCCGCGCGATCGGGATCTCGATGTCCATGACGGGCATCGAGTACCCGCCGCCCGCGTTGTTGATCAGCGCGCCCAGCGACCCGCCCGTCAGCTCCTGGACGCGGGCGACGCAGGCGCGGATCGACTCGTGCGATAGAGTGTCCAGCAGCACGGTCTCGACCCCCGCTTTCTCGGCCTCCTTGAGCTTTGCGGGGTTGCGGGCCGTGGCGAAGACGCGCCAGCCCGCTTGGTGGAATTGGAGCGCGAGGGCGGATCCGAGACTGCCGTCGGAGCAGCCGGTGATTAGGACACTGCGCTTGGATGACATTTCTTGTGGTGCTTGTTTGCTGGAAGGTGTGGATTCAAGATAAATTGCTTCTCGAGCTGCTCTTTGCGAGAGCTCGGGTCTCAGGGCGGCAGACGACAGGGGCGATTAAATACAGGGAACAAGGGTCAGCTTGCTGGAGCCAATCCCTGCTCCCCTTCGGTATACGAGACTATTGCCTCCATGATGCGACAAAGAATGAATATCGTGTTGCTGGCTGGATTCTCTGTAGAGCGCTTGTCGGTTGGTTGTTAACATCGGAAGGAACAATAGTAAGGATCAATGGAGACAATACAAGATCCCTGACTCCCCGAGTCTCTGCCAAGCAAGGGAAACGAGATCACCCCACGACAACAAAGACCTCAACACGAGTACAGTACATTGCAACCTCGTCCAAATTTTGGCACCTCCCATTCCGTTGTATCGGTTCATACTCATCGTTGCCCGGGGTCCGACAAAAGTGCTGGTAGCAGTAATGGCTCTTTCGGACCTCGATGGTCCGCACGGGATAGCAGGCATAGATAGATAGGGACCTGGACCTGCGGCGTAGAACAAGTGTGTCAGATAGTTGCTCCGAGCAAATAGAATCCAGCGAGAGGGCGTCTGTAGCAGCGGTTTGGAAGCTGTAGAGGGGCATTTTGAACACTTTTTGAACAGGGTTTATCATTTATGTGATGTAAGTAAGGCCAAGTTGATCGAATCAAGTAGATAAAATTGGCAAGATGGCTTCGAAATGCTATTTCCTCAGCAGGTGAATTCAGCTATGCGAGACTACTGGAGAGGTGGAACCAGCTAAGAAAACCACCGAGGTGGGTGGTGGTTCGCGGCAGCCTGGCCCCTAAGGCTGCAGGGCCGTCAACGTTTTTCTTTTCTCTTCTCCCTCATCTTCTGAAGCTGTGACTGTCTCAACACTGCTGCTCGACTCTCACTACTACTGCGACTACGACGACGACGACGACGACGACGACGACGAGGAGTCGGAAACCGAAAGACCCGCCCAACCGGGGCATCAAACCTCCGCGCCACCACGTCCTCTTCGTGTCCAAACCGCCGCCGGACAACATGCGGACACATCCGAAAGTGTTGCCGCAGATCGGGGACCTGAAATGCGCGCTCGACCGCTTCGTGGCCCCGGAATCTGGCCCAGGGGCCCCATGCATAGTACTTCTCCCAGGTTTGAGGGTCCCGGCGGCGTTTCGGACGAGATCGCTCCCAGAACTCGGTACACCCCAGGCAGTCGGCCCCGGGCTCGGCCGCGCGGGTGTGCTGGTCCGAGTAGGGGAATGCCACCGTGGAAGCCAGCCGGCAGTTGAAGGTCGAACGATAATAGATCGGGTACGTGGAGCCCTCGCGCGCCGGTGGGGGGCGCTGCCGCGCTGCTTGTGCAGGGCTTCGGCCTGCGTGATGTCGATGAGCATCTGTTCCGACATCGGATACTTGCCCAGCAGGTCAAACGCGGTGTAGATGACCGGGGGGTTGGCACCAGTCTTCGAGGGGTAGCCGGTAGAACTGGAGGACGTCCTCCAGGGAGGCGACGCGGTATCGGCCGTGCCACAGGACGCACGGAAAACACACCCGGGAGAGGGCCTCCAGGTAGAGGTAGGGGCCGAAGTTGGCGCAGGTCCGGCACCGCGGGTGGCAGAATACGTGATACAGCTGTTGGATTGGGTAGTAGTGCGTGCATTGGGCCAGGTCCAGTGCTTGGAGCGTCTCGGGTGTGTGGTTGCGGAGAAGGCGATATTCAAAGAGAGCCGCGTCAACTTGTTGGTGGATCGTGGTGTTGACTAGTCGTAAGTTGCCAAGGGCGATCATGTCGAGGTTCAGGAAGATCATGCAAACGATCTCCTGCGGTAGTGAGTTCCACATAGGCTGTGAATGTTGCTGCAGCGGCGGCGGCGGCGGCTGGCTTTGCAGTCGTTGCGGCTTTTGACTCCGGGCTCGGTAAAGCTTCACGGCGCTCTTAAAACGCTCTCGTGGCGCGGAGTGAATGTCAAGGAAATTCCGACTGGGCCGATCAAGGCGATATGCCAATCCGGATGTCATTGTATGATACACCTTTTGGGGAGTAAGAGTAGCGTCGAGTCCTATGGCGCCATCATGGTTATTATATAGTAACAAGCAAGATCGTAATGATACTACAGTGAGATCATCATCGGGGGGAGGGTCACGATTCCCGGGGACCATCGGCCGACAATGACCTTTCATCAGCATCATTATCTCAGTTGATGACGTCTGGTGGTTTACATCGTGCATGGGTACACTAAGGGCATGGGCAAGCTTGATTGAGCAGAATCTCCACGATGCCTATATAGGAGCCTGTATTTGTTCCGTTCAGCACTCAATCCCTCCCTCGTGATTTCTCTCAGACACAAAACATCCACCATACCCCCTTCCGCGCCAATGGGAAAGCTATCTAACCTCCCCAGCCTCCGAGGCCGTGTCCCGGCCGTCCAGCGCCGCCCTCAGCAACCGAATGATCTCGTCGAGCTGCGCGCTCTGGCGCTTGTTCACCTGGACCAGCTCCCGCAGCTGGCGCAATGACTCCTCGTCCAGGCGCAGCTGGGCCTTCTGGATTTTGACCATGGTCTTGAGGAGACTGACTCTAGCCTCCTCCGATGAGGGTGGTTCGGGCAGTGATCGGGTGCAGTCGCGTAAGACGAGATACGTGAGGCGCAGGATTTCGATTTCGGGGTGGAAGACGCCAAGCCAGATGATCACTGTTTCTAGTTTGCTTTGAGTAGGAGTGGTTATACTAGTCTAGAGAACGAGCTTTGGGATTAGTGAGAGGAAGATGGGAAGCCCAAAGAGAGGCAAAGGAGATAGTTGATCTACCTTAATCAGCTCCTCTGTGCTGGGAGACTGGCGGACCTTCTTCCTTAAAGTCTGGCTGCACATGCCTAAGTGGATGGCATCTGCATTCCCTAAGAACCCTTTGACGCATAGTAGAAGCTCCGTCGGGAGGCGCTCGAACCTTGAGAGCATCGATTCTGGGGGATTGCTGATACCGCTGTTGGTGCTTTCGGGGACCCCGCGACTGTCGACGTTGTTCGTGGCATGCTCAGCTGCGCGCTCTACTTTCTCATCGATCGTACTGGTGTCTAAGCTCAGGGTCGGTGTTTTGGGCCTTGATCTTGATGTTGTTGACCCTGTCGACTGCTTGTGTAGACCGGAGAAAGGCGGAAAGGCGTGGTTGGATGGTGGAAGGTACATGCGTAGTGGGAGGAGCGGAAACTGCGCAGACAATCCAGGCCGTAATGACAACGTGTGTCTATGGGAGTTGGTCTCCGATGAACTCACTTTTGTGGCCGTTGACGGAACATAGCCCCGGTTACTGCTTCGAGGATTTTTTCTTCTTTATCTGGTTCTCCGAGCGTCACGAAAACTGGCTATCATGCCTGTCGACCTATTCCCCGACCAGCCCTCAAGTAGTCTTTTGTTCAACGCGTGTCCATCCCATTTGATCGCCCTGAATCACCTGTATCTGTACCAGAAACCTCACAGCATCATGAAGGGCTTGAAAGACTGGCTTTCTCAGCCACTTCAACTCTTCTTACGCAGCCGCCCACACGAAAAGCGACTTTCTGACCTAGAACTGTGACCGCTTGAACTTTTACTCCATATCACGAAATTTCTGGCAATCACTGACATCATCTGCTTAGGTCTGTGCAGCCGAACGCTACATGGCTTCGCGACAGGCCTCTGCCATCTCAACCCAGTGCGGCGCAACAAGTCGATAGCTCTTTCTGCCCTCAGCAGACTAGTCCGAGACTTCCCTCAGATGTTTTGTTGCCACTATTGTGCAAGACTGCATCGTATCACAGACGTCCTCCCCCCAGCAGATAACCAGAATATCTTTCCAAAATGCCCGGACCTGGGAGCTTCACATCTGTACCGGGGGCATGGCCCACTGCCTTCGCTAATGTGGTACTCCAAGGTCCACGGCCTGCCCAGCGGTTACAGATTCCAACACTGCCACCTGGTAGCCGTGCTGCAGAACCACTCTTGTGGCCATCGCTTGGGGATAGATGCCGAGTCACTGGCCTACACCGAGGTGGTTGACTATCCTAAAGATCCCGCTAGAACGACTCTGTTGTCGGTGGAAGGACGGGTCTACGTGCCTGCTGGAGCTCGCTCAACACCACCATCGCTAGTTCTGCAGATCCAGCAGTGGGTATTATTTCATGATGATGACGTCGTCGTCTCCGACAGGGACAATGATGTTCCTCTTTCAGTGTTCCAGAGTCTGTTCATTTGCAGAGGGCAGACGCTGGGCACTGCGGTGGTAATGGACGCCATTCGATCTATTGTCCAGCAGCGGGGATTCTCTTCTCTGGACGAGCAACCGTCGTCCGCTGCGGAGTGTATGCGGTGCCCATTTTGCGAGGTCGACTTCCAGATTTCCCTTGAGGACTGTGGCAAGGATGGAAAAGCAGTGATCATTACCAAATGGCTGGACCTTGGGACGGGGATGGATCTCGAAGATCCAAAGTGGAAGAAAAAGATCACCTTCGATCATTCTGGGCCTCGGGGAGGGCTTGATCCAGCGATGGCGAGCTCGGGGGAGGTGCGTCGCTTGTTTTGTGAAAGCTCTGTTCAAGAGAGTGACCCTACCCGGCGAAACAAATCATACTTGGTTGGGAAGCGATACCGTCGCGCAATGTGCAAGAGTGGATGGGATTTCTTGTACTATACTACTCCTTCCAGTGCTAGTCGTGGACCAAGGACTTGAAGGCGAGACCTGTTGCTGTCAATGAGTTCTACCAGTAGCCCTCCAGTAGCACTCCGGTAGTACTTCGGTGGTTACCGAAACTCGCCCCTGCCACTCGGATGAGCAACCACCAAGTCGGGAAGGAATCTATACAGGTTACCCAGAAGGAGGTCAGCGACTATCTCAGCTCCCCCCCGCTCTTCTCAATTTCTTCTTTTCCTCCTCTTCTCTCTTCACCGTACTCACCACCGTTATTAGCTAGTACTTCTGTACGTCTTCCTAAGCTAAGAACACCCTGAGTGTGGCTGATACTATCAATGATTGATGGCGAACGTGGTCGAACTATCTACCGCGGCTGTGATCCTTGGCCGTGACTGGGGATTTCAAGATAGATAGGCCTGGAGTGTGGGCGTGCTAGTAAGACACTCGTGCCGCGAGTATCATAGGCACGAAGGATCTAGTGGGTTTGTGGTTGGCCAACATTATGGAATACTTATGCTTGGGCGAAGGGGGGGGGGACTATTCTCTTATTAGAGTAGTATTCTTACCGTAGCAGCGGTGGCCGCCGACCAAAACCTTCTGGAACGTTCGTTCCCTAGAGCTAACTAGATTTCAGCACTCCCTGGCCTCCAAATCCCATCCCACCCCGGGCGCCTGCCCCCGGAAGGATTCTCCCTTTGAGGCTTTTTTATACCCCACCCCAGGGAGGGGGGGGGGGGGGGGGGGATTTCTTTTACCCTTGATTGCTACCCCCCTCCCCCGGGTACGATTAATTGTGGCTCTTGGGGGCCCGACGGCAATTT
>WOUI01000440.1:0-26893 GCA_012184565.1 Aspergillus floridensis | reverse complement strand
CTATTTATTCTATTTATTCTATTTATTCTATTTATTCTATTTATTCTATTTATTCTATTTATTCTATTTATTCTATTTATTCTATTTATTCTATTTATTCTATTTATTCTATTTATATATTCTATTCTAATAATCTATTACATTATTTAATTCACTTTATTTTAATAATCTGTCTGTTCTTTCTAACTATTCTATATATAATCTATAATTTCTTTAACTATCTATCTATTTCTAATTCTGTTAGTAGCTTTTTAAGCTATATCTTATTTATAAATCTAAAAATAGTCTGATCTAGTAGCTAATAAAGAATCCAGAGAATTAGTTATAAAAGAATCGTCTAGCTAGAGCTGTTATTCCTACCACCCAGCCAGACCAAGAACCAGACGCCCACCCGCTCCCTGACACTGATCTTTTTTCTTTACAAGCTGGCTGTTTATAAACTGGCTATTAGTAGTAGAAGAAAAAAAAATAGTTGAAATAGTATAATACTATAAAATATATTTAATATTAGAATTAGTACTGCGAGAAATTGTATAGTACTAGTATAAAAAAAGATTAGAATTTTAAATATAGAGAAGTAAGATATAAAAATAATAAGATCTATAGTTTTATTTTCTTATTTAGAATAAGAACTTGGGTGTAAACTAAGAACTGATTAAGCTATAAATAATGGTAATAGTATTTTTTATATATTATTTATTTTAACTTAGAGTTCAGCTGTATAATATTAGTAATTTAAGACTTCGGCTGATCTTAGTAGTATATAGAAGAATCGCTTATATAAAAAGAGCTTAAAATATCTTAACTATATTTATTTAATATTTTAATAGCTTGCTTTAATATAGTATCTCTTACAGTATAGTTCTATACTGTTATAGGACCAAGGCCCTGATATAGAGCTCGGCCTCAGACACTATCTAGTGCCTGAGGCCTCGCATATTTCACACTAAGACTAGTACTAGTTTAGTATATATATATAAGAAAACTTTGTATAAATAAATCAAATAGCTTCTCAGCTATTTTTTCTTATTTAAAGATATATTTTAATTAGTATAATTTATCTATTTTATAATATTAGAAATAGTTTAATAAAAAAGCTCTAGATAATACCCGACTAGAGGTATAAATAAAATAAAATAAAATTAAAAAAAATATAAAATAATTAAATTAAAAAAAACTGCAGCTGACTACAGTATCTGCAGCTATTTTTAATAATATATAACTACTTTTATAAAAGCTAATCAGTCTCTGTATAGAAATAATAAAATAGAAATCAGCTTTTTAAAAAATAAATAAATAAATTATAAAATTATAATATAATTTTTATTAATAGTAGTAAAATAAAAAGAAATCTTCTATTATATTTATATAAATTAAATTACAGACCCCGTTCTCAGTACTCTAATATTAAACTATTTAATAAAAAAATAAATATAATTATAAGCTATTTAAATTAAATATCCATATAAAACTTATAATTAATAGAAATAATTATCTAATTAATCTAGAATAAATCTGCTATATCTATAGTTAATTATATAATAAAACTATATAATAGATATTTTTTTAGATTAAATCTTAGAATACTAACATTATATAACTTAAAAACTTATTTATTATAATAAATAAAAGATTCAGAAATTTAGATATATAATAAAAAACTCTAGACTAGATAAATATAATAAAATAGAAAAAAATAAAACTAAAAGAATTTTTAAATAATTTTAATAAAATTCTGTTATAAGCCGGAGAATACAACTAGTTAGATAAATAAAAAAAATAATATTAAATACTATAATAAACTAAAGATTTATTAAAAACTTAGTTAAAATTTTATAAAAATCTATATATAAAAAATATTACAATTAACTATATTATATAAACTATAATTTTAATACAGTATTTTTTTTAAAAAACTATATTACATCTATACTAATAGAATATAAATCAAATTGTAAGCTAATAAAATAAAATTCTATTTAAATAGCTGCTATATAACTAAATAAATACTATCTTTATACAGCTATTAATAAATCTAAGAAATAAGTCTAGTAGATATTATCTAATAAAATATAAAAACAATATAAAACAGACTACTATTTTTACTATAAATAGAATAGATATTTTATTTATTAATATTTTTTAAAATCTATTATATAATTAATAAATATAACTACAGCTATATCTACTTTTAAATAATAAAAAAATAATATAATTTTTTAGATAAAGACTTTAATTCAGAAAAAAAAAAGTCTAATATAAAATTATATATCTAAATAAGAATCTCTGAATAAAACTAAAAAATAGTAAAAAAATTTTTAAAAAAAATATATAATTATATATTTTTTTTTAGTAGAGATTATTTTAGATCTTATTATAATAGTCTATACTTTTATTAATTTAAAATATCTAATATATAATATTATAAATAAAATATTTACTAAAATAAACAATCTATTAATTATTAATATTAATCTAATATTAGTAAAGAGAATTTTAAATAACAGAATCCTAATCTATTCTATTATATAGATAAAAATAGATATAGAATTTTAAATAAAAAAAATATATTTTTATATATATCATTAAAAAATCTCGGATATGACTTAATTTTAGAAAAAAGCTGATTATTCTACTATAATAAGATTTTAAAAATAGACTATAAATAATTATATCTTTATATAATAAAAATAAAAATAAAAGATCTGTTATATTTATAATATATAAAACTTAAACTCCGGCTAATTATAAAAACAAAACTTAAGAACTATTTATAGAAAGAATTAAATAAAAATACAGAGATATTTACAGTCTTACTTATAAATATTTAAAAAATACTTTAAATTAAAAAATATATAATTTATATATAATATTTTCTAAGTATTACTAGAATATTCTATTTCTCTTTCTACTAAAAAATATAGAAAAACTACTGCTATACTAAAAAAAAGATATCAACTATAAGATTAAGTTTATATATTAAAATAAAAAAAAAACTAAAAGTTTTATAGAATCTTTTATATAATATATTTTAAAAAAAACTAATAGTCTTATATTTTAAATCAATTAAACTATTAGAAAAAGATTTTATATAAATCAGCTATTCTCCGACAGCAGTTCCAGTACTTTTTATATAAAAGTTAAAAAAAAACTTAAGATTCTATATAGACTATTAAATATTTAATATAATTATAAAAAAAGACTACTATCTATTTTCTTGTATTTATAAAATTTTAAATTAAATTAAAAAAACAAAATAATTTATAAAATTAGATATTTTATCTACTTTTTAAAAAATTTATATTATAAAAAACTAAAAATAGATAACAGTTTTTTATATATAATACAGATTATATAAATAGCTAGTAATATCTTTTAGACTAATAAATACTCTGAGTATATTTTAAAAATATATTAATTAAATATTATATAAATATTTTAATAAATTCTGTTCTATTTATATTAACAATATACTGATTTATACTAATAGAAATATTAAAAAATATTATAAATATATATAAAAAGTACTGCAGAAACTTAAAAAAATCAGTCTATATTTAGATATTAAAAAATATAAATTTAAATAAAAAGAAACTCTCTATTTTAGATTTATTATATATATAGAATAAGATATTAAGATAGATTCTAAAAAAATTAAAGTAATTATTTTCTAAAAAAGTTCTAAATCTATAAAAATGATTTAAAATTTTTTAAAATTTATAAATTTTTATTGTAAGTTTATTTCAAAGTTCTCAACTATTATATAACTATTTATAAATCTAATAAAAAAAATTAACTCTTTTAATAGATTCAAAAATATAAAATAAGTTTTCAGATATTAAAGAAAAAGTTTACTATAGAGCTAATTCTCTGTCTGTTTAATTCTAAATATAAAATAGTAGTAGATATAGATTTTTCTAATTATAATACCAGAAAAATATTTTTCTAAATTAATAAAAATAAAGAATTATATTTTTATATCTATTTTTTTAAATAAAATACCCCGGCCGAGTATAACTATAAAATCTATAATAAAGAACTATTAGTAGTTATAGAATATTTAAAAATATAAAATATTAAACTATACTTAGTATCAGAATTTACAGTAGTAACTAATTATAAAAATTTAAAATATTTTTTAAACTATATAAATTTACTAAAAAATATATATAATAGAGCTTAATACTAAACTAATTTAATTTTAAATTAGTTTATTAAAAAAAATAGAAAATAGACAAGCAGATACTTTTTTATAATAAAAATAAAATATATCTAATAAATAAGATTTTAAAATCTTATTTTATATAATTTAAATATTCAGTAGAATATTATAAAAAAATATAAAACTAAAAACCAGTCTTCTTTCTATAATCTTAATATAATTATAGAAAAATAGATTAGAATCAGATAAAGATTTTTTAAAATAAATATAATAAATTATAACAGAACTATTAGAATTATAAGATAAATCTAAAGATAAATAGATCTATATTTTAATAGTAGATTTAGACTACCAAACTTAAATAGAACTTATATAAAAAAAATATAAAAATTCTTATTCTAATTAAAACTAAAAGTCTCTTTAAATGCATATTTAGTAGAAGAAGTTTAAATATATTTTAAAAAAAATAATAGATTTTTAACTATAAACTACTTTATATAGATTTTATTTAAAATAATTATAATTTTTTTATTATAGAATATTTTAATTAAAAATAAATCTATCTTTATCTCAGCAGAGTATACTTTTAATTTAATGTATTTTAAAATATAAAAAAATATATTTATAATTATAATATCTGTAATTATATAAAACTATAAAAAAGATTAAAATATAATTTATTAAAATTACTACTAATATTAGATTAATTTTAATAAGATTTAGTAATAAATTTTATTACTGATTTATCTGATAATAAATTATATATAAATCTTCTTATAATTATAGACAGACTAATAAAAAAAGTAATATTTTATATAATAAAAAAATTACAATAAAAGCTATAATTTAAATACTATTTAAAATAGTCTTTAAATAATACAGACTATTAAAAATTTTAATATTAGATTAGAATATTTAGTTTATAAGTTATATATAGAAAGAAATATATAATTTATTAAAAATTAATAAATAGTTATCTATTATCTATTATTTCTAAACAGATAGAGTAATAGAATATATAAATAATACTATTAAAATTTCTTTAAAAGTTTATATAAATTATAATTAAAAAAATTAGATTAATCTGTTATTTTTAGCTGAATTAATAATTAATAGTTATAGAAATACAGCTATTAAATTCTTACTATTTTTCTTAAACTATAGATATAAACTAAGTTTAATATACTAAAAGATTGCTTGGAATACAGATCTAAAAATAACTGTTTTAAATTCTATCTAATCAAAAAATATTATTATATAAAAAATATATAATATTCTAAACTAGACTTAGAATACTATTATCTATATATAATAAAATATAAAAAAATAGACTAATAAATCCTACTAAGCTGTTCTATTATACTAGAAGAATAATTAAATATAGCTTAATCTATAAAATATTCAGATAAAATATCTAAATAAAAAACTAGACTAAAAAGATATAAAATATATTATTTTAAAAAAATAAAATCGTACGCTATATAGTTTAATATATTTAAAAAAATTTATTTTATGTTTTATATTAATCTATTTTAATTAATAATTAATAATATACTGTTATTATAACTATAAGATAATATATAACTATTATCTATAATAGTTAATAATAAAAAAAATATAAAATCAAAAAAATTCTTAATAAATAATATATACAAAAAGACCGAAAGAAATAGTTATAATATCTAGTTAAATAAAAAAACTATTTAAAACTAATCTAAAAACTAGTTTTAATATTTATTAATATAGAAACTGCTATTAAATAGCAGCAGCAATCCCGACTAAATTTTAAATAGCTGTTATATTAATAAAAACTAAAAACTTCTATTTTAAATTCTAGATTATATAGAATTAAAAAAATAAAAAAAAACAATAAAAAAATAAAAAAAAGTAAGTAGTTTTTTATTTTTATAAACTAACTAAAAAGAGCTTTGCTTAATCTAATAAAAAATTTTATTACTATTTTATTAAATTCTAATTATATACTCTATTTAGTCTACTAATTTTTTAATAATATTATAAAGAAGAATAGTAACAGCTAAAAGCTTAAACTTAAACTTATTTAAATTATAATAATTATAATATATTCTATAATTTTTAAATTTATATTTAATATAAATATTATTTTATTATTCTAATAGTTATATAGTCTGACAGAACTTTTACTAATTATTATAAAAATATAAAATTAATACTATCTAATTATATAATATAATTAAAAAACTATCAATATAAAAAAACAACTAGTATATATCTAAACTATTAATATATTATATAAATAGTTTAATAGACTATTTTATCTAAACTACTAAAAATATTAATTTTTATTTTAAATTTATAATAAAAAAAATATTAAATATATTATTAATTCTAAGTATAATAAAGTTGGAGTAGAGTCTTATTTTTATATATTATTAATTATATAGTTATTTAGTATTCTGTATTTTTAATACAGAAGTTATAGATAGTTGTATATTATATAAAAAAAACAAATTATAGTTAATAATATTAATATAGATTATAAAAAAATTATAGTAAATAAAAATTCATATATTATTTAATTAATCAGACTCTTCAGCCTCTGTATCAGAAAAAAAAGATATAATATAAATAAAAAAAATAATAAAAATTATATAAACAAAAGAAGAACAGACCTGTAATAAAAAAAATATATAAAAAAAAATTTAAAAAAAAGAAAAAAATAGCTTTTTTATATAGTACTTTATATATTCTATATAAAACTAATTATTAAGTCTGACTATATTCTCAGAACTAGTTATATAAATAATATAAAAAGAAATTCTATTTACTAGAGAACTGCTATATTTACTAAATAAAAAGATTTATATAAAAAAAAAAAAACTTTTATTATAAAACTAAGACTTTAATATAGAACTCGATCTTAGATACTATCTAGTATCTGAGATCTTATATACTTTATACTAAGACTAGCACTAGTTTAGCACGTATATATAAGAAAACTTTGTATAAACAGATAAAATAGCTTCTCAGCTATTTCTTCTTGTTTAAAGGTATGTTTCGATTAGCACAATCTATCCGTCCCGTAACATATACTAGTAAAAAACTAGTATTATAGACTCTATATCTCCTGCGGTAGAATCAAATATAATTTTTGTTTTTTTTTACTATATCTAGCTAGTAATAGTAGCAACTATAACAGCAGCAGTAGAAGCTTATTATCTTAATTTTCTAGTTTTAATTTATTTACTAAGTTGTAGGAATCTAAGTCTGCTCTAACTAAAATGCTAGCAGGGTCTCAATTTACTAGTTTTATAATATTGTAGTAGGAACTTGCTAGATTCTAAGTCTTTAGATTTGCTGGTGCCTAAAGTTCACCTACAGCCGGCGCGAGGTCTTTAAGGCATGTGGGTATACACTACTCGATTGCTGAGACCACATCGCACGGCGCCACAAGCCTTATTCTGCCAAGTCAATCATCGGCTAGGATCCCGACAGCGAGACCCTGTTGTCTCAGGCGCTTGAGAAACCACAGAATTGACTGGTTGAGACTAATGTCCTATACTCTGAGTCTAAGCAGTCCCTTACCGAGTATCTAGCGCTGCACCTCTGTCCAGGGACTTTACACCCGAGATTGCGTGGAACTGCCCATACTCATCCTTTCAGACTCCCGAAGACAAGCATCGGGGCCTGATATATTCGGCCCGTTCATTGCATAATAGGGACATTCCTTCTACAATAGCCACATCACACTTCAGCATATGGTCACACTCCCCATTGACTGAACTTTGGAACAGCAATTCTTGCATTATTAGGTTGGAAAGCAGCTGGAGAACATTGCAGCTGCAGATTGGCGGGAGGAAGTCCCACTTGGTGCAATACTTGTCATTGGATTCATACTCACTCGTCGCTCCGCCGCCCCACACCCTCGCAATCATAAAATCGCGCAAATTTGGGACGTCACTGGGGCTTAGCATCTGCGCTGTTTTGCCCTGGACAAAGGATCTCCGGAAGTATCGCGACTCGGCTTTAGGCTTTTGCAGAGGGCTGGTAGTGCTGTCATAAGGATGTTGCGGAATATTAGTAGGAATGGCTTGGAGGGGGAGTAATCAATTGGTGTCGGGTTCTGAAGTGCGTCTGTTGTTGGTTGTGATGAAGGCTCAGAGGCCTCGTTAGCCCGGCGGTGGACCGAATTTAGGTGCTTTAAAGGAGTCGAGCCATATTTGCTACTGGGATGAAGAAAACAAAGAGGCAATTGTATAATAGGAATCACGACTTGCTTCATCGAAACTGAATCGTGTGCAAGGCGAGGCCTAGAAGTGTAAGAAGTCCGATGAGGCTTCAAAACGCAGCTCCTATTTAGAAACTGACCATTGAAATAGTTAGATGAGTACATAATCGGATTGCACTATGAGATACTGTTTTCGATTGAAGTGATTGGTGCTCACGACAGTGACTAACTACCTACTAGTACTTTGTTTACAGTCCCAATCATCAAAACAAATGCCTCCGAGATAATGTCCAAGCCAGCCAATGCTGTCGTGTGATAGCTGTGCGCGGCAGGACGACGACGTTGAGTTGACGGTGCACTTTACGTGAGCCGATCAACGGGATACGGCTAGATGTACTAGGCCACAGCATGAGAATGACCGTGGCATCATGGATCAGGGCTTGATTTCAAGGCTGATGAGCATTTATGATGTCTTAGGCGCCAGCCTTTGGTGAAATCGCTAAGCTACCCCTCTCCGAAACAATAGTGCTGATCAGGTCTCCTCAAAGTGTAAATCTGTCCTACACGACGCGTCGGCTTTGATGATCAATCAGACCGGGCCTCAATGCCCGAATGAGTATTGAAAAACAGCGCGGAGGAGTTTGTTGTTGTTGATTTACTACGTAGTACCTCAGAAGGAGCTGAGCTGGTCCCCGCACTGGTTGACGATAAGATAGATAAGCATCACGTGTCTGCAATCTTATCCGACCGACCGACAGAAGAGGATGCAGCGAAACTGTCTCTCCAACTCTTCCTTCGCCCGCAGCCCACTGAGAATGGCGACCGCAGGCAATGGCCGAACCCATACAAAGACAACAGGTACTCCAGACTACGACGATCCAGTCTTCTGGGATAATAAGTTTTCTAGTGGTGGTGATGTCGGCGAATGGTTGAACCCTGGCGAACCGCTCATCGACGCGGTGATGTCGCATCTGGACCGCCGCCCCGCGCTCGATGAGCCAGCACCCTCACCTCGTGCCTTGCACCTCGGACCCGGTATCTCCAAACTCGGATCAAAACTCTGCGATGAGTTTACAAGACGTGGATGGCCCGGGAGCCAAGTACTGGTCAGTTATGGACGGCCCCTGCATGTGTCTAACCATTAACTTACGCGAAGCTGTCGCAATAGAACGTCGATTTCTCCTCCGAGGCCGTCCGCATCGGTCAGGAAACAGATTCCACCAAGGCAGAGTCGCAGGCGATGCACTGGATGCAGGTCGATCTACGGTCTTGGGATGACGTCTCCAGGACGATTCCGTACGGTCCCTTCGATGTGGTATTTGACAAGAGCACCAGTGATGCGATCGCGACAGCGGCGCCCTTGACATTCCCTTCTGCTTCCGAGTCACCGAGCACATGTCCAACTATCCGGCAGGTTGTGGAGGAATCTGGAGAGATAATTTTGTCACCGGTGGAGGTACTGGCTGTGCATCTGGCACCGTTGACGCAGAAAGGCGCCATCTGGGCCACGATATCTTACTCGACTATGCGCTATGATAATTTGTCTCACTTGGCTCGATTCTGGAACTTGAGTTCTCGGACTCCACTGAGAGCTCCGAAAGGCGAGACCTCGTCCTTTGCTCATACGCCGGACGTCTTCCACTGGCTCTATATCCTGGAGCGGAAATGATACACTTGAATTCAACCTGGCATACCGATCCACTGCTTTATCATATGCAATCTCATTTCGTTCTCAATTGTTAACCTTGGCTAGTTCTTGCTTCTCGGCATTGTCCAGCAAGCCCAAACTCTCTCTGCGGGTTGGAGCCTTCGGGTCGAAGAACGGCTTCTCCGCCAAGGACGTGACTCTCGTGCCGTGCCGTGGCTCAGTGCCCTCATAATCCCAGCTGGCGTTATGAATGGTAATCCTGCAAGGTGTTAGTCTTGGCTTGATATACCTAATGTAGGACAACTGACCGATTGTCCCAAAGAACACTCGTTCTAGGGCTCCACTTGAACCTCACTTGGATGTCAATGTTCTTCTCAAACACGTCACACAAGTAGCCCAGAATGAGATCGCTCTCGGCCTTATCAAGGCCCACAATACGGTCGGTCATTGCTCGATTCACCCAGAGCGCCTTCCAGCCGGTCGCAGGGTGGACACGAACCAAGGGGTGTTCACGTTCGACATACTTTGGGCCCTGCTCCGGGTGTTTGCGATCTAGATAAGGGTGTGCAGATCGGTAGATCGCAGTTCGACCGTCAATGATCTTACGAAACGCGGGCGATAGCTTTTCGTACGCCGCGTAACCACTGGCCCAAAGGGTGTCTCCTCCAATACTGGGGATAGTGTCGTTGTGTAGGTGGGTCACTCCCGCGGGCTGACGCTCGTGGACGAGATCCGTATGCCAGCGGGAGGCACCTCCAGGGTTGCGGAAGCTTGCTGGGCGCTCTGTTGCTTGCAGAGCAGGCCAGATTACTGTCACGCCAGGAACGCCAGGCACTTGCGGGACTTGAGGCTTAAATTCGCAGAACGATATCAGCCGTCACTCCGTAGCCATAGGATGCTCAGATGCTTACATGGACCTCAACCTCGCCAAACCACTCACCCAGCTCCTTCTGTTGTTGCGGCGAGATGTCCTGATCCCGGAAAAAGACCACACTGCGCTCCGCGATCAGAAGGCCTAGCTCGTCTTTCTGCTGGTCGGTGAGGTCCTTTAGTTGTAGGCCTACTATTTCGGTTCCGATGTGCCTGGTCAAGTGGATCACCTCCTTGGCGGCGGACAGGAGCGCTTTCTTCTCGGGATCCGCTCGACTACCCGGGTCCACATGTGGGCGGTCATAGTCACGGATGCTGTAGACATCGTCCAGATACAAAGGACGTGATGGGCGATAAGGATAACCCTCCGAGAGATCGATCCCTGCTTTCTCCAAGCGTTCCTGGGTTGCCGGTGGGAGCGGGAGGGTTTGCTTCAACGGTTCCGCCACATCGACAATCCGGGGGTCAATCGGTGCTGGAGCCATCGGTACGACTTGTTTTGCTTGATTCAGAACTTATTTCCTGGGGACCTAGCTTTAGACCTTAGCTACACCTGTAGCTTTTAGTATCCATTATTTAAGTCCCGCAGTCGAATATCCCTCCCAGACACAACACCGCGCAATAGCCGGAGTGGGATCACATCATCGTTGCACGGCATTGCGCCTTTGCATCCCACTCGTCCTATGAACTCGAAACCTTGAGGTCTATGCTCAGAAACCCCTCTTTTCTATTGCTCTTCCCCTCATTTGAGTCTGTCCTTATCTTTTCCAACCGAACCCTCCCACACGCACAGGTCTCCACTCGGCAATTAGTCTAAGAATCACCATGCAGGGATACGATGGCCTCATCATACTGCATTTGTAATGCATTCAGCAGCATGATCCGGTTGGTCAATTCCACCATCGTGGATCAGGGCGCTGACGTTCGAGCGATAATCGGTTCTAGGACAATTCTGACCTTCGCTTCGGCCCAGCGGGTGGGACTATTACACCTTATGCGCCTGAGATAGCGTTAGCAATATGGGCCCACGAACCGTACTCTTAATGACAAGGCATACGGCCATCGCTCGAGACGGTGGTGAAATTTACGCAAACCTGGGCTTCTCGCTCTCGACAGCACCATGACCCGTCAGATCCAACACGTCGCTGTCATCGGAGCCGGCATCAGCGGCGTCACATCCGCCGGCCATCTGCTTGCTGCGGGCATCAATGTCACCGTCTTTGAGCGGAACCATGCCGCTGGTGGTGTGTGGTATGTCGTATCACTCGTCCCTGCGAACATAGAGTTGTGTTAACCAGAAGCATAGGCTCTACGACGAGCGGAAACCTCTTGAACCGAACTATCCGGCTATGAAGCCATCCATATCCGAGAGGCACAGGGAGGGCGAAAAGTCTGATGAAGACTCGCTGCCGCTGAAGCATGCTCCTCCTGGGTAGGCGTTGCCATTCGTGCTGTAACTGTGTCGGTGCTGACGGGGGTAGGCCTTGCTATGTCGGTCTGAAGAACAATGTCGAGACGACGTTGATGCGCGTGAAGCTCAATGCCTGGCCAGAGGGTACGCCGGAGTTCGTCAGCCACACAGTCATGAAGGAGTATATTCAGGACACATCTAGAAAGGCCGGAGCTGATGGAGTCACTATCTACGGCGCGCGCGTGACCAGCGTCAAAAAAGACGGGCATAAATGGCATGTCACCTGGTCGACTCTGCGAGAAGACGGAGAATCGAAGACCTTGGAAGAACACGAGGAGACAGCTGTAGGTCTTATGAAAGGGCGTGGAAGACTTTGATACTGATGTACATGACTAGATTTTCGATGCGGTCATCGTGGCTTCCGGTCACTACCATGCACCCCGCGTACCGGATATTCCCGGGCTTTCAGACACGAAGACGAGATGGCCCAAGCGGATCATTCATTCGAAAGGCTATCGAAAGCCTGACAGATATAAGGACAAGGTATGAATCCCAGTCCCGGGAAGTCGAGACGAACAGGAGTAACCCTTGCACCAGAACGTTCTACTTATCGGAGGCGGAGTATCATCCACCGACGTAGCCAAAGAGATCGGCCCATTCGCTAAGCGGGTCTACCAAAGCACGCGGAATGGCATATTCGATCTGCCATCCAGCATCCTTCCTGACAATGCGGCCAGAGTTGGCGAGGTGGAGCGCTTCGAGATCACCAACAAGAACGGAACAGTTTCCGAAGACCAAGCGCTCCCGCTGAATATCCATCTCAAATCCGGCCAAAAGCTCTGCGAGATCGACGATGTGATCATATGCACCGGCTACCATATCACGTTGCCCTTCCTGCCGGAACTTCACGACGATACGACACCAGCCGAGAAAGCGAATGAGACGATCCTTGTTACCGACGGAACGCAGGTACACAACCTACACAAAGATATCTTCTACATCCCGGATCCCACTCTCGCTTTCGTGGGCGTCCCCTACTATACAGCAACCTTCACCCTGTTCGAGTTCCAGGCAATCGTTGTCGCGAACGTGTTCGCGGGGATCGCTCAAGTTCCGTCAGAGGATGATATGCGGAAGGAGTATGCCGAGAAGATCAGAACGAAAGGCAGCGGCAAGACCTTTCATTCGCTCAAGGATGCCGAGGAGGTATATGTGGACGATCTGATGGGCTGGATCAATAAGTATAGAGAGAAACGCGGATTACCTGTTATTGGCGGCCATACGGAGACCTGGCATGCAACCAAGGCGATCCAGCGCGAACGAGTCAAGGGGTTAGTTGGCGGAGGGAGCGCGAGACGAGATAGTGGCGTTGGCGAGCAGTGGATTTCCTGTCATTAGGCTGGAACCTTAGATATTGGTAGAAATAGAGCATACATCCTAGCGCATACAGCCGAAGTAGGGTCTACGCCGGGACCAACTGTTGGTCAAGGCACATCATCTGCATCGTCGATGACGAGCTTCCACCATGCAATGACAACCAGTGATCCATGTATTCCCCTCACGCTTTAGACCTCCCGCATGATCATCAGAAAAGCACGAATTTCTTATCTCCAAGATACCTGAGAGCTTACAGGATGACATTCTCATGGGCGAATGGCGTAATTGGGGTAAGTAATGATGATTAGTTTGTGGTGTATTGCCTCAGCTCCGAGATCGTTGCGAGAGGGGTAGAGCTCTGCTGGATGAGGTTGTACGGTCAGTCAAATTCAACCGAAGAAGAATACGCCATACGTTCTCTTCGCAGTAGTCAGTGACCTCATAAGGATGAAGTATCATATCATGCAAGGGGCTTCTATACCTCTTTTTTCTTTTGAAGCTCGCGGCTAGGGATACTCAGATCAAGACGACAGCTGCAATGGCTCCCTCACCAGCTATAGTAGACGAGAGCGCTGTCTCCTCATCTGAACCCATTCTTCAAAACGCACCCAAGCGCAAATGGGTCAGTTACATCTGGGATACCTTCGACAAGTCGCCCGAGGAGCGTCGACTTCTCTTCAAGCTTGACACGGCAATATTGACTTTTGCATCTTTCGGTGGGCTTCCCCGGACATATCCAACATTACTTACGATTCTAATCAACCCTCTCAATTTCCAGGATACTTCATCAAATACCTCGACCAAGTGAACATCAACAATGCCTTCGTCTCCGGGATGTTCGTAAATAACCTCAAACATTCACACTCCATTCTTCAACCCGACTGACTCCCACCAGGAAAGAAGACCTCGGGCTATATGGCAACCAACTCAACTATATGCAAGCCTGCTGGACGGTGGGCTATGTCATCGGCGAGATCCCGAGTAACATGCTTCTCACACGAGTGCGCCCTCGCTACTGGATCCCCGCCATGGAGGTTTGCCCTGCCATACCCCTCATTCAACACCCATCCCAGGTCTAACAACACGCCAGCTCCTGTGGACAATCCTAACCTTCACACTCTCCCGGGCTAAAACCCCAACGCACTTCTACGTTCTGCGGTTCTTCATCGGTACTGGACCCCTTCCCCTCCCGTTACCCCAGCGCACCCCCCAGCCCAGCTAACCCACACGGAATGGCAAAAAGGCCTGGCCGAAAGCTCCTTCTATCCAGGGATGCAATACATAATCGGCTGCTGGTACCGCAAGGACGAGCTCGCGAAGCGATCATGCATCTTCCACACGAGCAGCGGGATCGGGAGTATGTTCTCGGGGTACCTGATGGCGGGGGTGTATCGGCTGGGCGGGAGGGGTGGATTTAAGGGGTGGCAGTGGTATATCCCCATGTACCAATCCTCATCATGTTGAAAAGAGGTTGATAAGGATAAACTCACGAGAAAAAACAGGCTATTCCTCGTCGACGGGATCATCTCCCTCCCCGTCGCGCTGAGCGGGTTTTTCGTCTTGCCGGACGTGCCGGAGATTTCGGAGCCGTGGTATTTGTCTCGCGAGGTGAGCCGCTCTCTCAGTCCTGGGTGCAGCACTGGGAATGATGAACCTGATAACGAATGCTACTTGGGATAGGAGGTGAAACTCGCGCAGAAACGGATGCAGCTCGAAGGCCGCCAGAACCGGCAGCCCTACACCAAGGCCAAGCTGAAGAAGATCTTCGGCTCGTGGCATATTTATATGCTGACTTTGGTTTACATGTGAGTCCTCCTACTCCTCCATCAACCGGTGCTGAATGAGGGGATATCTGATGGGATCATCTGATGACAGCACGTTCAACAACGGGGCAGCGGGCGCGCAGCCTGTTTTCCAGCAGTACGCATCCCCACTCTCCGCCCACCTCTTTCCTCCACGCGGTGTGGCGAAAGACAGCCCTGATAGAAGACAGATTCCTCAAAGCCTCCACACACCCCAAGTACACGATCGACCAGATCAACGCCTACCCGACGCTCACCTCGGCGGTGCAGGTGGTGACCACCCTCATCTACGCGTGTAGGTCCATCCATCCACCAATCTGGACATAGAACAAAGATCATACTGAGAAAAAGCGCAGGGACTAGCGATACCATCCTCCGCGGCAAACGCTGGCCGTGGATTATTTTCGGCGGAGTATTTCATCCCTTTCCCAGCCCACGTCCAAGCGAAAAGCTAACCGTCCGGCAAAAGTGCATAAATATAACCTGCTACGTCTCCCTCGCAATTTGGGATATCCCCGTGGGCTGGAAATGGACCTGCTACATCCTGTCCGGCGCGGGGTTCGGGCTGAGTGGGTTGTGTATGGCGTACGTCTTTGCCTTTGCGTTACCATGTCTTCTCTTCTACCTTATAACCCGACCCAATCCCCCCCGCCCCCCTTCCCTCTCCCTCCAACCCCTCGTTCGGGTTCATCTTGAATGTTTTGGAGGGCATCGGGTAAGAAAAGCTGATGAAAGGCACAGCTGGGCCCACGAGATCTGCACGGCCGATAACGAGGAACGCGCCCTCGTGGTCGGGAGCATGAACGAGATGGCCTACGTGTTCCAGGCGTGGCTGCCGCTCGTCGTGTGGCAGCAGGTCGATGCGCCGCGGTACCGGAGCGGATTCGTGGCGGTCACGATTATCTCGGGATTGTTAATTGTGGTGACGGTCGCCACGGCGTGGTTGCAGGGGTGGGAGGAGAGGTGAGTTTGCTCTTCTGACACAGGATTAGGAGGGTGGGGTGGGGTGAGTTAATGCTGATTTTGCTGTCGATAGGGCGACAAGTCTGGTGGGGAGTTTAGAGGGGGAGGAGGGGAGTCGGACTCGTTTGGGGGTGGGGGATGGCAATGAGTGTTTGGATGGGGAGGGGCGTGGGGATTTGGGTGAGGTCCTCCAGCGGGAGGGGGTCGTTGTGAAGGATTAGGGTAGAGGTAATACCTGGGTTTGAAGGGTGGTTGGTTTGGGGATGTTGTTGGGAGTGGGTGGGCTACGCTGGTGGAGAAGGATCTGTTGAACTCCTGTATTCCAATAAGTTTGCATTGGATGCCGGATATGCTCGACATGAGATTAAAAACAGCTAAAGTATAAATGCAAGGGTGAAGCCCATCAATTGGCAGAATAGTCTGATTCAAGCTGCCTAAGTGTTGTACTGTACATAATCCTCCACCGAGACAGTTCCCTGACCTCAAATCGCATGCGCAGACCACGTTTCGTGCTCAACGAAAGCGTCCACCACATGCCTTCTCTATTCATCGAAGAGCGTTGTTTTTAGGGCGAATCACGACCTACACATCAAACCGTCAAAGAAGTGTACATCCAGCCCGAGAAACAGAACCTTCACACACGAGCTTAGAAAGACCCGGAAGCACCGGTGGGGGCAGCGCCGGAAGGAGCGCCCGAGGGCTCAGCACCGGCACCACCGAAGGAGCCAGAAGGAGACGGGCCCTGGCCACCGAAAGAACCGGAGGGCGAGGGACCTTGCCCACCAACAGAGCCGGAAGGAGAAGCGCCACCGGGGAAACCAGACGGGGAGGCATCCTGACCTCCGAAGCCAGAGGAGCCACCGCTAGCAAAGCCAGAGGGAGAAGCGCCCTGGCCACCGAAGGAGCCGGAGGGAAAAGAGCCACCAAGGGTGCCGGAGGGAGAGGGGCCTTCGGAGGAGCTACCTCTGGAGCCGGAAGAGCCACCCTCATGGCCCTGTCCGCCATGTCCGCCCTCGTGGGAGGACTTCTCGGAGGAGGAACCCTGATTCTGCTCGAACTTGCGGCGCTGGACCTTCTGCTCGGATTCAGAGGAAGCGTTGTCTGAGGACTGGCCTTGCTTGTGGCCGCCGTGGTGGCCGTGCGAGCCGTGTCCCTGCTGAGGGGAGCCGGAGGGGGAAGCACCCTCAGGGAAACTGGAGGGAGAGGCGCCACTGGGGAAGCCAGAGGGAGAAGCGCCACCCTGACCACCAAAGCTGCCAGAAGGAGAGGGGCCATTGGGGAATCCGGAGGGAACAGTGCCTCCAAACGAGCCGGAGGGAGAAGCACCCCCGAAGCCACCGGAAGGACCAGCGGTGGGAGCAGAGCCACTCTCAGTGAAGGAGGCCGGAATCTCGACCTGACGCTTCTGGTGGTCCTCAGGTCCCCCGGAAGGAGCAGCACCGGAGACGGTCACCGAGGGAAATGCCTGACCGCCAGCGGGAGCATCTCCAGAACCACCGTGTCCACCATGTTGACCGTGTCCACCATGTTGACCGAAGCCACCAGGGCCACCGGAGGGAGCAGGTCCAGCAGAGCCAGACGGCGGAGGGTTCTGAAAGGCCGCAGTGCCGGTGGGCTGAACACCAGTTTGTGTGGGAGCTTGTTCGCCGAAGACGGGCAGGGCGGAGGTGTAGCCCAGGATACAGGCAATAGCGAATGCGGAGAGCTTCATTTTGTAGATTGAGTGTATGGGTGGGAGGGCAAAGTGAAGGACGATTAAAAAAGTAAGAAAGTAGAAGGAATGTAGATGGAAGATTTCTTCGTTGGAAAAGACAGGTAATGGGCGTTCAGATCAACTGAGCTGCTTGATTTCCAAAGGTGAACTGGATGGATTGAGGTGAGGTTTTATAGCACGAGGTCTTCATACCGACGCCCTCTTTGATACATGCGTACATGCTGACCTCGATACTCGTCATGTTCGTGAGCCGCCGACTTCGGGTGGCAGAATTCTGAGACGTCGACTGTTCGCGATAAATCATCAGGCTATTCTGGACCCAGGGACCCCGAGGGTGGATCTATCACGGCTGGCGCTGGACCCGCACTCGACTAATAATGTTGAAGCATGCCAGTGGACCTGGGTCAGTGCGGGTGAGTCTAATCCCTCGAGACAGGGCTGAGGTTAGAGAGATTTGGTTTGTAAGCAATGCAGTCATGCAGGAGAGCTGACGCGGAATAGAGAAGAAAAGGGAAAATGACGAGTGACGGTGGCTGAATCCACGTGTCGTCTCGGGACACCCGTTGTTTCACCTTTGCTTCGCACTTTCTTTTTATCTTTCCCTGGTGGCTTGTACTCCAAATCAATTGCGTTCTTGACAAGAAGCTATTCTGCGTGACTAGGAAGTGCTTGCAGGCCTAACACAATGAAGCCTCCGAGTATCGCTGTGACTCGAGACCGACATGCTTGCCGATGGTTCCTATGGGTTCAGATCGTGGGTGGAGGAGATCAGCCTCGTTTGATAATATCTGCCCAATGATGGTGGCTGGATGGAGGTGCGATCATCCATTCATTCATAGTACAGACCACGGCGGTTGTGGCTGTTCCGAATTGGTGGGGATGTGAAGTCTACACCTCCCACCCCAGCGGCAAGCTGGAAGGACCTTGTAATTGACTCACCCTAGCCCTCAACCTAGTCCCGCAGACTCGAGCTTGTCTGCTTAGGCCCCACGTTACTACTTTGGGCAAGGATCGAACCTGGGGGCCATTGACGGCTGCTAAAAGCATGCTGAACAAGCCACGGACCAACAACGGGAATCTGTTGCAGTGACAGTGTCAAACAGGAGACTGGAGAAGCTTGCAGCTCAGCATGACAGATGGCAGGAGCCACTGCGGCAAAATGCTGACGTGGGCGAGATCTCTCTCTGACTCCTTGGCATGCGCTTCGATACTGTCAATTGTCTGCTGCATGCTCTGATGCAGCAGGGCGCGAAGCACGAGGAAGGCTAGGCATGAGCTTGAGTAAATTGTCGCGAGAGGACCCTTCAGGGCCTTCTTCATCACATACCCGGCGCCTAGTTGCATTCGCCAAGGTGACCCTGGAGCTCCCGTGCGAGGACGAGACGGGACATACTCGGGAGAATCGATGGGTCAGGGAAATGAGCGTAGAGAGGATGTAGGCAGGAGCTTAAGCGAGTGGAACAGTAGGCAGTCTGGATGAAACCTGATTTGATGCGTGGCGGGAGAAGCTGGCGTGGCCCTTTTGCAGATCAGAGGGTCTGCTCCCGCTGATTGGTGGTTGCGTCCACGCGGCATAAGGCTCGCATCGGGATGTTTCACCTTATTCCATAGTTTCCCTCAAGCAAACTGCATTCAACGACATGGTCTCACGATTGCTGACCTTCACGTCAACTTACCATACAATGTTAAAAATCACGTCTTCAATCACGACAAAGATGTAGCAAAAAGCATCATGCATGGATTCGGTGAATAGGTCAATTCGAGAGCTGAGCAGGAGAATTAGTGGGGTTGGGCTGTTTGGCTTAGATTGCAGATCTTGGCTTTTGACCTTTTTGATCTTGGTTCCCCAGACCACCACATCCCTTGGGTTCTGGACCTTAGTTAGTTGGTTGCTTCCGCTTACACATCCATAAATGGTTGTTGCACTTGCCGCTGGGCTTGATCCGTGATAGGAATAGCTTCAGGGGCGAGGACGATGCCGGTACAGCTCTATCGAGCGTCCCGATTGCTTGGCCGGTTACGCGACCCTAACCACCCGCGATCAGCGTCGAATGACACACATTAACTGTACATTGGTAGCTCTTCCCAACGCATAGTCTAGTTAGTCAATGAGAACCTTGGCGAAGAGATCAACCCCTGGTCCTAAATCCCTCACGGAGTGCATCATCCCAACTTCGCTGACGAGCTTGGGAGATTCCTGAATGCAAGGCCAGCATCTACAGTAACTACCACTACACCTACCAAGTGTAACCACTCTAGGAGTTCTGTCAAACATCAATTGTTGCATTGATTTCATCGTCCAAGGTCGGCTCAATTCCCCCCAAATGCACTACTATATACATGCCGCCCGCAGTCATTCTGATTACGTCTGTTGAATACATATCTCGTGTCACATCGTCACAATTTCCGTTCGCTGTTGAAATGCCCAGAAAAATGTCCCTTTAACTCCAGCCCGCCCCCAAGTACCCATACCACTCAAGCCATACTGACCTAAGGCTGGCCCCAGATCTCATCCGCGATCTCGCGAACCAGGCCCAGCTTCTTCTTCTCATCCTCGAGGCTCAGCGGGTAGCCGCTCTCGTGGGTGCTGAACCCGCACTGCGGGCTGACGCAGATGCGGTTGAGGGCCTCCTCGCGGGACTCGCCGCTGCCGGCACTCACGAACTCGGCGGCGCGGTAGACGCGCTCCTTCATGGCGTCCTTGTCCTCGAGGCCGCGGAGCTTGGTGCTGATGATGCCGACGACGACGTTCTTGTTCTTGGGCAGGAAGCGAAGGGGCTCAAAGCCGCCGGAACGCTCGTTGTCGTACTCGAGGTAGAAGGTGTGGACGTTGAGGTCCTGGAAGAGCTTCTGGGCGATGATGTCGTAGGAGCCCTCGGCGAAGTGGCGGCCACCGATGAAGTTGCCGCGGCACAGGTGGATGCCCGTGTGGAAGTCGGCGGGCAGGTCGCGGAGGCAGTCGTTGTACAGCTGGATGTAGGCATCCAGCAGGTCGTCGACGGGGCCGAGGTTGTCCGGGTCGGCCTCCCAGCCCTGGCGGAAGGCCGTCGAGCAGAAGTAGGCCATCCCGGGGTCGTCGAACTGCACGTTGCGCAGCCCCGCCGCGTACAGCGCCGCCAGCTCCGCCCGGTACACCTGGGCCACGTCGCGGAAGTACTCGGCGTCGGTGGCGTACGCCTCCGGGCTGTAGGCCTTGCCCTGCTTGTAGCGCATGTGGAACCAGGCCGGCGTGATCATCGTGAGCTTGATGGTACCCCACTCGCTCTCGGGCAGGGCCTGCTGCACCAGCCGCAGCTCGTGCAAGTTCGACACGGACTTCTCCGCGCTCCACGACAGTTTTGAGCCGGCAATCACCGAGTCGCCCGGCATCACCTTGCGGTCCTTCTCGATCAGGCTGACCACGTCCGGGTGGTACAGCCGGAACATCGAGGCCTCGGCGTCCTGCAGACGGACGGTTCCTACAGCGTACAATCAGCCCGTCGCTCTCTTCCCACCTCACCTAGTCAGTAGTCAGAAAGGCATACCCTCAAACTCATCCCACATCTGCCCCCAGAACCGCGTCCGGTTGAACTCGCCCGAGGTGACAGCCTTGTAGCCCAAGTCGCGCTGCAGCTGTACCACATCCCCGACCGTCTGTTTCTCGACCGCGTGCAACCCCGCCTCCTCCTCGGACACGCCCGTGTCGCGGATCCTCTCGCGCACCTCCAGCAGGTTCTGGGGCCGGAGCAAGGAACCCATGTGTTCGGCCCGGAAGGGCGGGGCACTGTGCAGTTGGAAGGACATTGTGTGGTTTCAATCAACCTTTTCCAAGCTCGATGCGATGCAACAAAGAGAAAAGTAAGAAAGACTCAACGAGAGGGAAAAGCTGACAAGAAATAGGAAGACTGAAACATGAAAAGAAAGGAGAGAAATGGGGAATCCCTGCTTAGCCTTCGAGGCCCCGCATTTGTTTTCTACTGTCTTCCTATTTGCCATGCGGGACCGGGCTGTTTGCCGACGGTAACTTTGGTGGCAATCAACGTCTGTCTGACTTGCGTCTCGTCCGAGCGCGTTTCTTACACATCTACACTTTTGGGAGTGTTCTTTTGCATGAATACAAGCTTTGCGGAGTTCTGTCTGGGGCCCCGCGGACTCGATGATCATGGATGTCTTGCAATTACTAATGCCCAGAGCAGGATAGCCACGGGGCGATGAAGCTGGATTTCATGTACTCGTATGAGTACAAATTGTGCAAATTGTGCATGTGGAGGAGGGGTGGGGTCAGCATATGTGGGAGGTGGGGCCAGAATGTGGGGAGGAAATGCCGTCGGATTACTCATATCGAGGCATAAGTTACCATACACCACCACAGAACGAGGTACAACTGAACGAGTTAGGACAGTAACCCTCACTCCTTCTTCACCTCAGCTTCTGCTGTCCTGCTGACCATCCTACTCAACGGCCACGCCAGCGACCTCTGCAGATCCGCATGCTCCGCGCCAGAGACGAGGTGGTCAAGCACCGCGATAAAGGTGTAAGCGCCCACGCCAGTGAAGATATGCCACCTGAACACCGCCATGCTTAGCAACAACCCTCATCACACCCAAAACGTCAACTCGTATCTGCGCGCTAGACAATGAGGGAAGTGACTCACCATCCATGCAACTCTAACCCAAACGCCCACGGCACCCCCACCGCCGCCCTCCACCTCCGCAAAACCGAACACGCCCACCCATCCACTAGCCAGACGGCATACCCCACATTGAATATCACTTTACCCTAGCAGCCATCAGCATAGTTGTTACTCAGTAGATAACAGCACCCGGGATAGACAGACCAGCCCCAAACCGCACCAACGCCCACAACTCCGCTCTGGCAACGGACCCCCGGCTCGTCCGCTGCTGGATCAACTGCATCGTCCGCACCCCGATGACCGTCACACTGCCCACAAAGCTCACCGCGTGGATGACCAGCTCGTCCGTCGCGACGTGCACGGCCGCGAGGCCCATCAGCGCGGCTCCCAGCGCCAGCGCCACGCGCGACGAGGTCTGTGCGCTGGTGTTGACGGTCAGCACGCGGTGGAGGAGCGGGGTGGTGGTGAGGAGCATGGAGAGGTCGTCCACTGTTTTAGCCCGGCAAGGGAGTGGTGGTTGGTGGTCAGTGTTGCGAGAATCGATTGGAAGTGTAACTTGGAAAGGGATGGGGGAAAGAGACGCACTCATCTGCGTGTGATACTTCAGACTCAGGTGGAACCCGGCGGAGCAGAGGCCTACGCCGATGAGGCCGTAGTATGGGATACGGCGCGAAAATGATGGAGAGGGGGGGTGGGGGAGATGACCGAGGCCATGGAGGGCGTAGAGGACTGGACTAGGATTAGGTTTTGTTATTTCCGTTTGGGGAGAGTCTCGCGAGGGTGTGGGGGTTACTGTAGGTAAGGTTGGTTAGGGTGTTGATGAATTCGGCGATGTAGCGGGTTATGGTATATTCCTGGTTGATAAAGTTATCGAGTTTGGTGGGATTGATTGGTGTTTGTGGTGATAGTTACTTCTTCACAGAAACTGCATGGATATGTTAGCTTGGCAATGGCACTGGGAGGATGAGGTCGGAATCGGTGTGTAGGTCAAGACTTACTTTGCATGGGACGTTGGAGGTCCCCAGAACGGGTCTTTTGCGATTGGAGAATTCATCGTGATGGACAAGTATACGAAGATGGTAGTGATTGCGAGTATTGTTGTCTGGTGCTGGAATGTTGCAGGCTACAAGAGCTTTATTGCGATTGGAAGCTAGGCATCAGTGAAAACTTCGACCAAAAGCGGTAACCAGCTCTTTGTCCTTGCTAATCTCAGTGTTGACAGCAGGATTTGTGAACCCTGTCATGAGCCCTGTCATCGTCTTACGTGAGACTTTCGGGGGCAGCGGAAAGTTGATCAGGATTAGGCCTCGCCAAAGCCCGCAGGTTCACAGGTCGGGTCCAAACCCAATCCGGTTCTTAATAGGTTTTGGATCGATAGGCTTAATCTATAGATTGGATATAGATTTGAATATCTAATCTATAGATTTTTAGCAGATATCTGCAGATTATTAAACTAAATAAATATTATATAATTAGTAGATTGTATAAATTATATAATTTTAACTATATTTTTAAAATATTATATCTATATTTAAAATAATCTAGTACAGAAAATATCTAGTTATATAGAAATTTATAGTAGTAAAAACTAAAAAATTAGATTTATCTATATATAATATATATTTAATATAAAATAAATGAATTATTATTATAATATAGATATTTTTTAATTCTATCTGATATCTATAGCTGAGTTTTTGATAAAAAAATTATTTTTATTATTTTTATTATTATTTTTTTTTAGTTATTAGAACTATTTAGTTATTATCTATATTAAAGATAATATATTTTTTAGATAATGGTTTTTTTTTTATTTTAAACTATATTATATATTTATATAATATAGTTATGTCAGACTGGCAGGTCACCTGGGTATAAGAACCCTAAGCCCTAGTCTTCTTAATTCAGTTATCCGAATAAGAGCTATTGTTGTAGCCCGCTCTATTCATTCCACCCCTGCATTCTTACCCCTATGTTTATTGAATATTTCCAGTTGTTATAGATAACCCCTGTAACTATGGCGGATTGTTAACAATCTATCTACACATCCTCCGCGCAATAGTCATAACATTAATAACTCAGATCTTCTTTAGTATTTAACTTCTAGGACCTTGCTAGATCTTTAGAATAATAAGAATTAGTCTAAAAATAAATAGACTGCTATTATTCTATATCTAACTGATCTTTTTTTTTATAATTCTAATTCTTTCTTTTTAGTTATCTATAGAATATAGTATATTACTATAATTATTATACTTAGATAGCGGTTTGAAGTCCGAAACTTTTCTTATTACTAATAGTTTATTATTTTTTATATTAGATTTTTTGATAGAAAATCTTACTATAATTAGAAATATTATTAGTTAATTATAAGACTATTAATAGTTGCAAAGACAAATTACCAAATTACAGCAGAAAATTTAATATAATAATATTAAATTAGTATTAAATCAGTAATAAAAAACTTCTTCTTTTTTAAATAAATTTAAAATAAATATTAAAATTAAAGATATTCTGTAATTTAAATTTTTTTTTAATATACAGAAACACCAGGAATGGTTTTATAATTTAGATTATAATTTTTAGAAAGTATTATTTAAATTTTATAATAATTATTATAAAATTTTTAAGACTATAAGCTATATAAATATAATCTATCAGCAGAGATAGTATTATTATTTTAAAAAATTATTACTAGATTAAAAAAAAATATTAGTTATTTATAATCTATCTTCTCTAAGTAGATATTTTTTTTATTCAAAATACTGCTATCTTTAAATCTAATATAATAAGCTAGTTAGAAAGAGTTTGATAATAAAATAACTAAAATTTTTATAAATTCTATATTTATTTTAATATTTTAAAATAATATTTTTCTAAAGCTACTGATAAAAAATATAGTTATATCTTTTTTATAAAACTGCTTTCTAATTTCAGTTATTATATTAAAAAATATATATACTAACTGTTAGAAGAGTGAGATAAGATAATATTTCTTACTACTTATTATTAGAATCTATATATATAATAGTAAAAATATAAATAAAGATCTGACAGGTCTAATATATTATAAAAATAAATATAATTCTATAAGAATATTTAATTTTTTAATTCTAAAACTAATTATTCTAATTTAATTAAAAAGATTTTATAATATTTTTTATATAATAGTACTGAGTATTTTACTAATTAATATTTTTTAAAAAAAAAATCAGCTTAAATTTAAAAACTATAAATTAGAAAAAATAATATAAAAAAATAAAATAGACTGAGACTAATTTTTTTATTTTAATTCTATATTATAAAATAAAAACAGCTGATAAGATATTAATATAAATATAAATATTTTATATTAAAAAAATCTGTACAGATATTAATAGCTGTATAGTATATAATTTAATTAATATTAAATTTATATAGTAATATTTTTTTTTAAAATTATTAAAATTTTTATTATAGTTCGAAGCTATTAACTATATTTTTATTATTAGCTATAAAATATAAAATATTTTTTTAAATATTACTAATTTAAAAAAAATATAATAATATTTTATTAGATTATATATTATTATTATTTAAAATATTTTAATATTATTTTTTATAACTATTTTATTTAACTATAAAATTTATTTGTTTCTCTAAAGTAAATAATAATAGTTTAAATTTAATTAAATCTAAAAATTAAGTTTTTAAAAATCTATTAAGATTTATTAAAATTATATTTATATTTATATTATTATTAAAGCTCTAAAGAAACTGTAACTTTTAAATAATAATAAAAATTTAGAATTTTATTAAATTAATTTTATTCTGTTAGAACTAGTCGAATTTGCTGATATTTTTTTTAATTAATTTAAAATTCTTTTTAAATACTGTAATAAGAATTATATTATTAATTTTTTTAAAGATAAATTATCTCTGTTTAGATCTATTTACTCTTTTTTAAAAAGAGAACTTTTAGTATTTAAAAATTATATTAATAAAAATATTATTAATAAAAGAATCTATTTATCTAAAAATCCTGCAGAAGCCTCTATTTTTTTTATATTTAAAAAAATAAAAGTTTACAGTTATATATAGATTATTATAAATTTAATAAAATTATAATAAAAAATTAATATCTATTA
>WOUI01000439.1:0-26962 GCA_012184565.1 Aspergillus floridensis | reverse complement strand
CCCCCTCCACCCCCCGCAACCCCTCCCTAACCTCCCTCTTCCGCCTCCAATCGACCCCAAACCTCTCATCCCTCCCTCTACACAACTCCTCCATCCCCCCCGGCCTGGCCACTTTCACCCGCTCCTCCGACGTAAAACTCGCCATCAACTCCGGCGCCCCCATCGGCACGGCATCCCCGCGATCCACCTGCCAGAAATGATACGTCTTGCCGTACAGCGGGATGATGTCCTGCATCTCGGCCGTCTCGGCCGTCTCCCAGATCGCCTGGGGCACCCCGGCGGGCGCTGGCATGACCAGCATCCCCGATTTGACCTCGAACTCGTGCGTGTGCCAGAGTCGTCGTTCCTCCGGGGGGAGGGTGTTGTAGAGTTTGGGCGTGATCATGTATTCTACCCCCAATAGGCGGGCGGTTGGGGACGGGCTGTCGTAGAGGAGGCATTGTCTTATATCTTTTGTTCGGTATCACTGTTAGTTTTTTGGGGGGGATAGTTTTGGGGGGCTGGGCAGCTAGGGGGTTATAGGATGGGGAAGTGCTGGGTCCTTTGCTGGGGGCGGCGCTCACCCTCCGTGATATGCGAGCAGTAGTGGTTCGCCTCCACGCAGCGCGTCTTGTCCGAGGCATACACGTGGAAGGCGTTCAGGTGCGCGCAGATGTTCTTGACCGGCGCGAAGTCCTGCACCATGCTGGCGCCGGTCTCCAGCACGCGGCTTTTGGTGCTGAGCGGGTCGCCGGGGAGGGAGGGGGTGTGGTGGTCGTCGTGGTGGTGCGACATTGGGCTGCTGTTGCTGTAGTCGATGGATTGGTCTTTGGTTCAGAGCGTGGGAGCAGTACTTGAGTAGAGAAAGCTATCTTATACGGCAGTAGCTTCTCTATAGTCTTTCTGCATGTGGTGTCCGATGTCTGACGTCACGATGATTGAGTACAATGCTAATGTATGTAAACATGGCAGCGGGGATTTCACTGCAAGGTCGACGTCGGCGAAGTTGCTGTCGGCGAGGATTACTTCGGCGATCGAAGCGCAGGGGGGGTTGGCTGGTCCGAGTGTGGTCGTTTGCTGTGGGAGTTGAATTACTGGGCTGGAACTATAGTATGTCGATGAAGACTCGGGGCTAAGTAGCCAGAGTGACAACAAACAGTCTTTAAGCATAGTTACTTAGTAGTATGGAATAGTCCAATGCTTCCTGTCCCCACCTGTCAATCATACTACATCCGTCGCCGTTCTACATCGCCACCACCCATTGAGACTCAACCTAGAATATACAGACACACCCTACATGGCATTCTTCATCTCCCGCAACGCCGCCATCACCTCAACTGGGTCCGTCTTTCCAGTCTTCTGCTGGATCTCCGGGTCCTACTAAACGTCAGTCCCCATTCCCAACCCATTTAAGGCAGGTGACTTACATTGACGCGCATGAAAACATTGTGAAGCTAGAACAAACATCAAAGTCAGCTTTCCTTCCACCTCTCAAAAGCTTAAGACCTACCTTCTCATCCCCAATCGTAAATTTCCCCTGCGTCTCCTGATTCGCCTCCGCAAACGCCTCCAGCCTCTTGATAGGCTCGGACTGCGACACCGCCAGACAGAACTTGACGTTGGCCTTGGTATATTCATGTCCCGGCTGGAGCCACTGCAGTCAGCATCACTCACACCCCCCTCTTTGTCTCTCTCACCCCCCAAAAGCGGAAACGTACATAAACCTTAGTCTCATCCGGCAAAGCCGCCAGCGTCTCATTCAACGCCTTGTGCATCTCCGGGGCCGTACCCTCGAAGAACCGACCACATCCTACAGCACCATACATCATTAGCTCGAACACCCCCCTCCACACACCACGAACACTTCAGAATCAAGGGGGAAGGAAACTCAACCCCCAATAAACAACGTATCCCCCGTAAACACCACCTTCTGGTCCCCATCCTGCATGAAATAGCAGATGCTGTCCTGCGTGTGGCAGGGCGTGTGCAGGGCCGTGACGGCGATGCGCTCGCCGATCTGGAAGGTCTCGCCGTGCGCGGGCGTCTGCGTCACGGACTGGCAGTCCTTGCCGCCGATGACGGGCAGCTTGCCGAAGGTTTTGAGCTTGACGGGTGTTAGTTGGCAGCCGATCATCCTGGGGAAGACCCGGTTGGTCCTTGATGGTAGAGTGCAAACTGACCAGCTCGTTGTTGCCGCCGGCGTGGTCCCAGTGGCTTTCGGGCTGCGTTAGCATTGTTCTCTACAAGGGAGAGCACAAGCTGGACTCGACTCACTGGTGAGTGTTGACGATCGCCGTGAGGTCGATCTTGCCGGCTTTGATCTGCGATTCTAGTTCGGGGGTTACCCTAGCACCATGGTCAGCGATGCACCGTACAGTACAATCAACTGTAAACCTACTCGGGCGGGTTGGCCGGGTCAATGATGACCGACTGCTTGGTGGGCTCGTCGGTGACCAGGTAGGCATAGTTGTTGCCCTTCCCGGTCCCTTTCGATGGGGATTAGCCACCTGAACCATGACACACAGCAGAAACGTGTAAACATGATCCGGGTAAACTTACACATCGGAATCGATTGGATATGCATGGCTCTGGCGGAGGCGGGGTGGATGAACCTCGTAGGACGGAGTCTGGCAGCTGAGAGGATCGTTCTCGTGAAGTTTAGGGACATGAGGGGGGGTTGACAGCACCGGTTGATTACGAGCAGCTGATTGCAATACGGGGGAGAGATTGTTAATCCATCATCATGAGATACAACCGTAAGCGGTGATTGGAGATTACCTCATAGGTCGACCCGGTTCCAGCTGGGGGCCGCTTCAGCCACGTGTGGCTGAGTCGGTATACAACCATCAATGCAGGAGGTGAGGTTGACATTTATCTTATTACCCAATAGCACTTTTCATGGCAATTTTGTCACAATCTTGGTGTGAAAAAAGATATCTATCCATTTATACAATGCTCCCCAAAAGGAAAAGGTCCGAGATCTTAATAACCCACTAACTTAGTCCCTGACCTCTTCCACCCGTACAAAACATCCGCGTTGTACACCATCTTCCGCGTCGTCGCAGCAGACCTCGTCGTGCGCCCTGAACCCTCGCCATCAACCGACGGCGCTCCCTCGTCCTGTCTCTCCGCCAGCCTCTCCTTCAGCAAATCCGTCCAATGGTTCGCAACCTGCTCACACACGGCCAGCATATACGCATACGAGACCAGCCGTCTCCGCGACTCCCACTGCGCCGACCCCAAGATGTGGTCCAGCCACAAATAGGCACCTTCACAGCAGACGTCCGTCTTCGCCTGATCCGGCCGCGCCGTGAACGCCAGCGCATTGGCCAGCTCCTCCGTCAGACTCGACAGGAACGTAGGCTGCGCATCTGCGATCATCTGCAACAACGGATCCCACAAGTCGAATTGAGCAGCCATTGCCTCTCCCATTCTGTAGACCTTGATCAGCACTCCCACCCTCCCTTCGCGAGCAGAGTCGAACAGAGAATAGAAAACTCACCTCCGGCTTCCCGGAACCAACAACGAATCCTGCACCAGCACACTCGATAAAGCAGCCACCCCGCGCCCCGACGTTCGACACGTCGACACCACCTCGCCGGCAACGGCATTCAATTGCTGCTGGACCTTGCGTTTCTTCCGCGGAGGTTGCTGTTGCTCTCCCTCGGCCACAATCTGCTCCAGAGTATCCCGAAGCGCCGACTTGAGCGGTTCGAGATCGCCTTCTTCGTCTTCCTCTTCTGCTTGCTCGGCCTCTTCCCCCTCCGGAACACGCTTCTCCTGCATCCCACTCACAGAAGCCCCTACGACCCCAAAGCCCGGAACCGACGCCTCAGTCTTAGCCCAGTAATAATCCCACAGCCACTCCAGGGACCGCTGTGACGCGTTGCGCAGCACCGTCAGCGATGGGAGCTCGCGGTGCGTGGCCTCGTGCCGCAGCTCCACGAACGAGGCGGGGAGACCCAGGTCCAGGGCGCGCTGGAACATGGTCCGGCGGACACCGCCGAGCTTGGAGTCGACAAGGCCCGTTACGAAGCTGTGCGAAGTAGTCAGTTGAAAGAATAACAGATATTCGGTACAGAGAAGATAAAAAAAAAAAAAAAAAGTGATTAGCTGTGGGAAGGGGAGAACAGAACAGGCTCAAACTTCTCCGTATACTAAGATCCCTGCAGAAAAGCGCCAAAAGAATCAGTGAACACATACCGACAGAAAGCAGCCGCATAGGTCGCGCGAATGGAGAAGATGGAGTTCTTCTGCGCGTCATCATGGAGAATTGCATCCGTTAACAAGGCGGTCGCCTCGACGGGATGGGGGAGGTTGCCTCGCAGCTTCCATGCGCTGACCTGGAAAGTGGAGTTAGCTTTTTACTTCTCTTTTTTTACCCACGTATCTTCCTGTATAGAAAAAAAAAACCATGTAGGTCGGGTGTTTGGGATTCCGGGCGCGGGAGCTTTAGGGATGTGATGGGATGTGATGTGATGAAAGTCATGCTCACTTACTGTGGCGCAGGCCCTGGATCGCATGTCGGGGCCATCGTATAGCGGCGGAGGGTAGAATTGATCCCGCACCACCAGTAATTGGGATTGCTCCTTCCACGGCGTGAAGATGACCTTGGCCATGATGACGGGGCAGATCAAGTCGAAGGGAGATGTTTCACTCGGCTCTCGTTTTGGGTACACAGAAAGTCCTTTCTCCCTTTTCTGCGTGTTAATTGACCTTGAATCTAGACCTGGTCGTCTACATATCAACGGCCGCGGTGATTTTATCTGACGGCGGAAAGGTTTTTCCTGCCGATGGGCCGGGCCCGGGGGGTTTCGGTTCTTCCCATTCCCAACTGCCAACTGACCAACTACCACTAACCTACCTCCCTTCCCCTCCTTGTGCCTATATCTACCAAAAAAAGAAAATTACTGGACACTCATGGTTCATCATGGTTCATCATATTTGTCATCCCTGAGGATGTCTTCACTTCATTGGTGTTACAACACCCAAGGACTCTCTAATACATATAGTCATCATAAAAGAATGGAATAGTTCCAATCAGCCATCCCAGGGTATTTGGTACATGTAAAACGCCGTCCGAAACCAAACAAACAATAAAAGAAAACACAACTCCACGCTATGCAATGCTGAATAGCGAATACAGGATTGATGAAACAAATGTTACAGGCGGATGAATGCTTTCTGAAAATCAAATCCAGCCATAGCCATAGTTGACGCAGGGCTGGCTGGCCATGTTGATGAGCAGCTGAGATCCAGCCATTGCATGCTGCTCGAAGCCATCCTCCTCGAAGAAGAATGATTTGTGCATCATGTTCGCGGCGGGTTTGACGGACTGCTGACTAACGGAGTGTTGAGGCTGACGGTTAGGTGCCGCGCAGCTGGGGAAGGCGGCCTCATCCTGCTTTTGAGGGGCGGCATCATCGACTTCGTCGTCCTCGTCGTCCTCCTCGTCGTCCTCCTCATCTTTGTCCTCCGTATCGTTGGCCGAGGGAGTGAATGTCTCTTCCAACTTCAAGCCCTTGCCAGACAGGCCCAGGAGCGAAGTCTCGCTCAATGCTTCGGGGTTGCTATACAGGCCCATGCCAACGAGTTCGTCTTCCGGGTTGGGCTTGGCAGTCAGATCGTCATCTGGACGCTGGATGGGAAGAAACTGAGGGGTGGCCGGGCCTGTCAGGCATCCCGAGGATGGCACACTCTCGTCATAGTTGGAGTCGGCGACGTAGGCAGAAGGCATGCTGCTGTGCATAGAAGCCATGTCGAATGACCAGCAATCTGACATGGGCTCAGTCATGGCAGGCATCGTCGAGTTACTTGTCTCCCAGGAGACGGGATCCTCTTGGACAAAGGCGGACTGGTGAAGCGGCAATTGATCTTGCTCGCCCGCGAAGAAAGGAAGCCCATTGGCGTACGAGGACAGCATGTCGTTGCCTTCGAGGACAGCGGGGGCGGTGGGGAGTGGCTGAGGGCACATGCCCACGGCGGCCAGGCTGTCCAGAGTGGTCGAGTTCGCGAAGTACGGGTCAGTCGCGAAGGTGGACGAGTCCATGACTGGATGCCAGCTCATCGGACGGTTGCGGCTACTCCGAGAAAAGGCGGATGCCATAGCGGCAGGGTTGAATGGGGCTTGGTAGCCAGGGTACATGGTCGAACTGTGAGGCATGGTCGTCGTCCTCCGTCTGCCAGCAGAAGCAGGACTGTTGCCGGCACTCCGGGGCTTGGTCACCCGTCCGGTCTGCTTTGGCCTAGGGAAGGCATGGATCATGTCGCGAAAGGTCGAAGAGCGCATGCATGGTTGGTTGTTGGAGGCCCAGGCTGGGTCGACGAATGGGGCTTGAGGTTGCCAGCAATTGGCCATTGAGGATAAGTGTGAGCGGTAGAGCGGGAAAAGGATAGGTATGGTCCTGAGAGGAGGTCGTGGTGTTCAAGAGAGATGGTGAAGGTGAGGTTGAGATTGAAGTTCAAGAGGTGGTGGACAGTGGGCATGAACATTCATAAATATAGGGAAGGCAGGATGGGGGGGGGCTTGGGAGAAGAGGATCTCCGCTTATATGAGTATCAAATACGGAGCAGGACCCATGGATGACTGCAGGAAGCAGTAAGAAGGATCTCCGAAGTGATAGACTGGGGTTCGAGACTTATCATCCACAGATGACACAGGGGGGGCGTGAGGGTCACAAGGCGCTGAGGCAAGGTACGGGAAGCAAGTGCGTGCGTGCGTGCGTACTAAGGTTAGGCCGGTTCCAGTCCCTTAGATTGATGATTGTTCGGCAACAATCCCAAGAAGTATAAGGCGATAGGCAGAAGAAAGTGACGGATGATAATAATAATTAATTTAATAGACCCGAATTAGGCATGGGTGATACATGGCGCTGTGGAACGTAGCCTGTGTGAGTATGTAAGTACTTACATGGGCACATTTCTTGATCTACCATCCGCCCCAGTTCCACGATCCATTCGGGTTACTAACCACGACTGGTGTAAAGTGGTAGACTAGACTACACTAAGTATAAAGTGTAAAATGTAAAAATGTAAAAATGTGAAAAAAGGATAGACACACGCTGGGATGACACGACGTTGACACTAACGAAAACAGACTAGTAACAGGCCAGGGCAAGACATGGGATGAGTGGAGCACTGGAGGTAGTCGTACTGTCGTAGGATGGACCACGGCTAGGGAAGGAAGAAAGGAACGAAGGAAGGGATCCAGCCTGGTGGTGATTCAGATGAGCCCATGCCACACGATGTTGAGATCCACTTCACCCACCAGTCTTGACTCGGAGGCAAAGAGAAGATAATCATAATTCATAAAAAAAAAAAAAAAAAGGAAAACAGACTTTGGAACTACGGACCCATGGGTACTCGTAGAATGAGGGTGACGATGGATGATGATGGTGGTAGCGTGGAGCGTACTCCGTACTATCTAAGTGGGGGGAAGTACTCAATGTTGATAGTGGGGATGATCAGACCCATTGGCCGGTCGGTAGTAAAGTGACTGATTGAGTGCAGTATAGCTAACTTAAGTGTAGCTAACTAGTAGGTCAGTCATGGAGGTGCAATGCGGTCCGTCCACCATCGAAGAATGGGGGAAAACCAAGAGAAAATAAATTAAACCAGATAATAAAAGAGAAAAAACAAAAACAGAAGAGGGAACGGGAAACCCGGGCACAGACAGATGATCATCATTGGATAGGAAACTGGAATCGGTGAAGACTCTAGCCAGGGAATCCCAAGCCAAGCCACCAGCAAGCAGCAAGCAGAAAGCAAAGCAAAGATGATGGCCGGGATGGAAGTTAAAGAAGGAACCAGAAACTGGGACCTACCACGGAGCAGATACGGAGAGAAAGTCTGCGCGGTGGGTCTGGGACATGCCGAAACTAAACCAAACTAAACTTGGGAGAGAAAGAGAGAGAGAGAGAAAGGCAAGCCCGAGACTCAAGCAGTCAGTCTGGGGCTAAATCGAGCAAGCCACATTACTTACTCGTAGATGAGTCCTTTACGCAGTTACCTTACCATACACTGATGGGTACTCCGTACACTTGCGACTTACGAGTAATGGATCATCAGCAGCCTGCGTCGTTGCCTCCTTCTCCTTCTCCTTCTCCTCCTCCTTAACTCCTCTTTTGTCCGGTATTGGAAGCGAGGATTGGATGCTCAGACAATAGGAATTTGTGCGATCAGATACATCGGCAGAGACTGCCCAAATCCCGAAGAAATGCATTGGCTCGTCACAGAATGTGTTGCTGCTGCTACTGCTGTAGCTAGTATAGGGTAGTACTGCCGTGTAATCTCCAGTACAGACCGGGATACGGTAGATAGTTGGTCGGTCGATTGATTACGCACCCCAGCGATCCTTGATGACATGCCCTTTCTAGCTTACTTCGCGCCCTTCCCCTCATCAACATCATCATCTCCCCCGTGCAATGCCGAACGGATGCTCAGCTCAGCTGCAATCTCGGCTTACAACCAGGGATAGACGGAGGAGGGTCAGTCTCGGGCCTGCATTGGCTCATATGGACTGTCTGCCTAGCAGGGACCACGACAAGCTAACACCTATCTACTGTACGGAGTACTCAAGCCTCCCTTTCCAAGTCAGACTGTCAGTGCGTAGGACGGTTCGACCATCCAACCACTCCAGGCGCCGTAGGAGCAGGAATTGAAGGTCAATCAATGTCTTAGTCACCCATTGAAGAAGGGATGCCTTAAGTCGGCGACCTTAGCGGCGAATGACCCACGATCCGACCCGATCATCAGCATCAGCATCATCATCATTCACTAATAAATCCTGTGGCGGGCCAACAGGCCAACACCTTTTTTGGTCACAACGACTCTGTAACTATGGAGTACTAGTCTAGTTATCTAACCCCGTGCCCCCTTCCAACTCTGCAACTCTGTTTCTGCACCTTCGGTGGTTTCTCATCCAGCACTAAACTCCACCATCTGTATTACATTGATTACTTCTCAATAACTTACACATGCTCCTTCTTTTCCCCTCCCTCTTTGTTGACCCCTTCCCTCTCGTGCTTTTCTTAACGATACTCGCAAGTAATCTCCCTTTTGACTTGCCGTCTCATTTTTCAGTCCCCACAAGTTCACCGTTTCCAACGCGTCACAACGGCCGTTACGCAAGGGTTACAATAACTGCCTGGATCAAGAAACACTCGTAACCGAGCCTTGAACTAGATGACTATTCGGCGCTTGCTCATACAATCCCCAAGCAGGCAAGCAAGCAGCAACGCCTACCTACCTACGGCAGTCTCACTGCCTTGGTTCAGCCCGCAACACGACTAAGTACTACTTGACTGGACGTGTGCACAAAATCCAAATGGAAAACCCTTTTCCCTCCCCCCGACCGTTCCGTTCCATTTGTTGGCCTTGTCATCGGCATCACCGGACGCGCACTGCACATTGACTCCATCCATCCGGGGAGGGGCGAGATTTTAGGCTTTTACGTAGTTTGCCATGTAGGTGTTGCAACTATTCCTGTCCAACCGAATCTGCCATCTCGGTAGATGATAGCCTGGATCATCAGATCAACGTCTACAAGAGTATACATTTCCTCCTACGACTTTACCTACTACAGTAGATCACAACTATCACCACCTTTAGAACCATCTGACATAACGCACTTCAGCAAAGATTCCAACCCGGATGTGATAACTTTCTCCCTCCCACTAGTTGGGACCTAAACACAACCAAGCTATTTTAGGGGGAACCAGGCGGGGGAGGCGGATGGATGAGTTTCTGTCTCTCTATCTCTCTCTCTCTCTCTCTCTCACATTTCCGTCTGGTATATTTCACTACAGAGTTTATATGATATACGATAAAGTCACCAGTTTTTCGTTAATAAAAACAAACCCGATAACGCAAAACCAAGATGCGATGCCAAGGAACCAAAGAATCGGGGGCGGTGCCTTATCATTTCATGACATTCTCCACAGGACAGGGACAAGAGGGAGCCAAGCCACCTACTGTTTTGATTCTGTAACCTTTTTTAACGGCGTACAGACTGTTGGTAATTGTATACTAACTTCCAATTGTCCATCGTTGAATGAGGTTTGTGCTCGTACTGTAACTCAACCTTGTCGAGTTGCAGATCACATGTATCATGCAAAACCCTCCCCCAAATATCATGCCGAAATGTACGAGTGTGGGCTTCGATCGGCGGGTTGTACTCAGTAAGATGCGCCAGAAAAATAAGAAACAAAGAAACAAAAGCAAGTAAAATCCGGCCCTCGCCTGCCGACTATTTTGTGTTGGTTAGGTTTTGGGTTTGGGGGGAGTCAAAATACCTTCACCGAAAGAATGACAGAGGAGAGAGAGGCACGGTAAGTTACCCTACGGAGTACTGAAGGAGGGGATTCATTGAAGGGAAGGGAACCTAAAGGGCGGCGGGGCCCCGATAAAAAAGCGTTAAGTTACCTAGAGAGAGAGCAGAGCGGGAACTTCGGCAATCAAGGAGAATGACAACATCCTGGCATAACTTCAAAGGAATTGCTTAATCCACTCTCCCCTCCCCCTTCACCCCTGCGAAAATGAAATGCAAGATGGTGGTGGTGATGATGATGATGATGAAATTTAGAGTAAAGGGAATCAGTTATAGGGCTTTGTGACCAGTCAGACGGACTGAGTGCCACTAAAACTCGTCATAGCTTAGCTGTTCATTATTGTCTGAGTACGGGTGCCGCCCACCCCATTATGACGAGTTCCCGCGGCTGCAACGCCCCCGCAGTGAAGTCTCCGTGCAAATGACTGCCACGCTATGTAATCCATACCGGTAGTAACAATGGTTTTGGGTCCAATGTTCAACCGATGAGCGATGGTCTAGTTAGTTTGCACTTGATATGCACATTGAACAAAGGGGGCGGGCGGGGGAGGATTAACCCATTGATTCGTTGTACAGTACCTACTGTACTACTCCATAACTACGGATACTGTTCGTAGACTTCAATGTAGTGCTTACACATGGGGAGGATGAACCGATGGAGACCATTTCCAGAACAAGGGTTGATACCGGACTGGGACAGATTTTCAACGGAGCTTTACCACTTCCAGTTTAGAGCCCGGGAGGACCCCCGTTCAGAGCCCAGGTACAGGAACTTGAAGGCTGAACTTGAAGGTTCTTTCTCATGCAGGCTTCTTGTGCTGGTAGCCGATTTGGGCCTTTTTCTTGAGGGACATTTGCATTTTCTCTCTCTTTTTTGTTTTTTTTTTTTTCCCAGTCACCCCGTTTTTGTCTTCCGTTTTCGACCCTCTCTGCCTGGAAAATTGGTCTTCAAAAGCAAAAGTGCCTAACCCTGCCTGCATCGGGCCAAAGGGTAATGGGTAACAGACCTTCCCGCTAGTAATCAAGAGCGAGCAATCCGCATTTTCGTGACCGGTGATCGGCTTGGTGAAACCACATCATCGACCTTTAAACCGTTAACTGACTTACAAGGGCTGGGTGAATGAAGCACAAGCTGTGTGCTGTGGTTGGAACCGGTCCTTGGTCCAAACCCATGTCCTCTCAGCCTAGCTCCCCGGGGAGAGAGGCGTTGTTGGGGTTTAGTCACTTCACCTGGGCTGGAACTAAGGTAGAAAGAAGCAAACGGCCGAATGAAAAGGGCCCCAGAATGATATTTAGACTAAAAAAATCCTCCGTGCGACGGGTTGGGCGGTTGTAATCTAGACTAGACTACATCATATCATTGATGATTGAACGCAAGTGATCGGACAATTGAGATCATCGCATAGCTCTGACTACAAATCAGAGGCCGGAGATTACAGGGAGGGGCCATGGGAGCGCATGTGCAGGGCCCACTCGACTGCAGGGGACGGACGGTGCAAAGAGGGAAGGAAAAGAGACGAACAAGATTCCAGAAGGTCAGGGGTCAGCTTTGTTTTCTCTCGGATGGGGCTTAGGGGGGCAAAAATGGGAAATTCCCACAGTAATCAAGAGGGAAGGAAGAAAAAAATGGCCGAGGTTGAGAAAAATGAGGCCATTTTAGTGCAAGTGGATCTCTCTCTCGTCTGTCTCCGAATCTCCGTCCTCACCGCGGCAGTCGGCCGGGGTTTGAAGTTCCTAGGACTTTTTCAGCTGACTTAGCTGACTTTTTTTTTTTTTTTTTTTTCCGCCGTGTTGATGAATTGGCTGAAAACGGATGGGAAATTAGTCAGATAGCCAACGTGATCCAGCCTAGACTAGACTGTAGACTGGAGGCCCGGGGCCATGTATCAGTACTAACTCGGGACTCTCACTAGTAGGGGATCCCTTGGCTGTCACTGTTGCTTTGGGGTATACGTACGTATACAGTAAGTAGTGTGTACCACCGTACACCATAGCGTTTCTAGCCAGTTTACTGTAGAGCATTCCGCATTGCGTACTTGGTATTAGAGGTGTACGGAGTACAAGCAGGGAAGTTCGGCAGGTCAGCTCACCTCAGCGGAAGACCTGTGGTATACTCTATGCATCTCGTGAAAAGTGTATGATAAATCACTCGAGATTGGCGTGTTGTACTGTACTCAAAGAGTACTTCATCGACCATACTGATCATTACCGACAGAAGACCCGCTACTCCGCTATTGCAAACAGCCCAGCGCAGTCTGGAGACTAAAGAATCGGGCGCAACAACTACAGCCCTGCGTTGGCGTGGATTGTCCATGCTTTTGGCGCTTACTGAGAAATACTCATAGAACTGGGCAACTTACCGGTAGTGCTTAGGTTTCAAGCAGCCAAGGGGGCGGATCATTCTTGACGGTGGAAGGTATCGTATTATCACCATCAATGCGGCTGTTGCTGCTACCGTATGCATCATGATTGGGTTAAGACGCAGACGAATTCCAGATGTGGAGAAGAGTGCTATGCCAATCTTTATCGATCTCATGCACATTTGACCTTTCCTTTGTCGAGATCCGAGCTCTGTGACGCTGCTCTCAATCAAATGGCGGTTATCGGGGTGGCAAGGATTCGTTAGCTATGGAGATATGGGGATAGTCGCCCGAAATATCGACCCTCGGATAATTCGATCAGAAGGCATGCTGCTGTGCTACTGGTCTCAAGACTCGACTCCTGAAACAAACACTGGGATTGGAGACTACCTACCCAAACACTCAACGATTGATCGATCTGCATGGTTCCCTAGCTTCTCCATAATCCGACCGACGCCTGATTCATGTACTCGGCTCGATTCAGAAACCAGCAAAGTAGCGGTCGCCGCCCGGAAAACAGAACTAAATGCTGTATGGAGTAACCTTGGCAAGATCGACCAACGACCAACTACTGACTGACCTGTACCGTAAGGAGGACACGAAGATCGCAGGTTGGCGGGTCTTCTGTCGTCTTTAATCACGCCTCTCACCACGAGTCACAAGAGTGAGAGAAAATGTCTTAGCTTCGTCGCCTCGGTTGTTCGAGCTTTCAGTTGTCAATTGCTGCTACGTACTATAATCCATAGTAGCACTAGCCATTAACTGCTCCGTATAGGATAACTTAGTGGGTTCGTATCAGGCCCGAGCGCCCTTCCACAGGACAAGCGAAATACACAGTCGGCGTTAATCAAACTTGCCCATCTGTGTGGCATGGAAGGCTTCGCTGTATATCTGATACACCATTTACGATGCCAGCACGGTATGCGAGATTACTGGTTGCTATTCCCAGAGCCTTGCAGACTGCAATGTGTTGGTTGTCAGGTTCAGTCGGCATTCAAGCCTCTCTACCACTACCTTGCCTTGCCAAACGAAGGAGAACAAGAGGCTCCTGCATGGGGCTGCAGCTCGAGCTCAGCTCGGTGACTGCAGCGTTGTGGTTGGGTCGATCCTGACACCACAGCAAGCTGCACCGTCCATTACTTTGCTTGCTCTCGTGATGAATTTTCGACCGTACTAGTGCTCAAAGCTAATCAAATCCTCGCTATCCCCTCAATGGCACAGCCCACTCTCTTCTACAACCCTGTTGTTGCTGCCTTCGGCTTGAAAAAGTCCTATGCCAGTGTCGAGACAAAGCTCTTCGTCCTAAACTGAGGAACAGTAGCCGACCGCAAGCCATGGCCGACGCCACGATGTCTGAAATCGGTATATACGCATAACTGAACTCTCAATCAACAGCCTGGCTCTGTCTGATTACGTAGGGGGCCCCAATGTACCACTCAAGTGGGTCGGTCCCCTCTGGCTCAAATGCCTCCAGCGATAAGGTGCAGCACACCAGGAGAGTCCAGGGCTGTCTGGCGCCTCTGCTCGGACTTCGGACTTCTGCACAAGTCATATGGACCAGCATGTTCATTATAAGCTGGATGTCATTGAGAGCCACCAAAGTACCATCACTCCCCCTCCCGACAAGACAAACAATAATTGACTATCCGCGTTCAACGGTATCTTCATGATTTACAGATGAGAAAGGCTACTACGAAAGGCAGGTATCTGCAGGTTGCCATGAGTCAAATGGCATACATACATAGTCCATGCATGCATGCATGTACGGGGACCGAAATAAGGTGTTTTCCGCTCAGCGAATTATGTTCAAGGAGAGGGAGGGAAGTTGGATTATGCCCGATGGCAGGCTGACTACGATCCTCCGAAAAAAACCCAGACAGGTCAAACCCTCCCTTGTCTCACTAAGAGGAGAGCCCCTTTATCTTCAGACGATGCAACCACATACTTCTTCAAGGAAAGGTGGTGTATGGTACAGTACAGCACATATGATCGATAGTGGTCTGGATGTAAAATCTCATACTGGACGCCTGACCATCATTGCTACATGGGTCGGTACCATGATGGCTGCAGCATTCTTGCTATTGATTAGTTATCATTATTGCATTGTTCAGATCTAGCTAAGAGGGTCTCCAGGACTCGAGGTAACACAGAATGTGGTCAGTGCTTAGCTTTGTCCTACATGTCATCGGGCCAGTAAGGTGCAGCCAATGAATGTTCCATACTACCGGGGAGGGGGGGAGAGAGTCTGGAACCCTACCAGGTGCAGTACCTGGTTCCCCAAAAGGTAGTGCTGCCAGGATCCATTCGGATTCGGCCTCACCTTGAATCATGAATGATGTCGTCTAAGGTACCAAAAATGGGTGCATTATATGTATGCATTGGAGGGGCGGGGGTGGAATGGCTGTCAGACCACCATTCACTCTTCAGTATGTGACTGTGTCAGGCATGCATAAATTGATGCGGACAAGGGGAGACCACCTGACCGGTTGAGGATTGAGTAGAACCGACTCCGTACTAATTGATTACTTAGTATACAACTAACCCAGGAACAGCCTTAAACCAGTGCACATTGCCTTAACTAGGGGCGGTTGCTCCAGCCTAGTTGCCTCTCCAGTCACCATCACCATCACCATCATCATCATCATCATCATCATCACTTTCACCACTGCAACTACGGTCACTTCCTCTTCCTGATGTATCAACGTCGTCACACTTGCCTTGAAAACGTCTCCGCAGATGCTTACGCGATACAATATCCCCCCCCTCCCGGGTAAAGTGGTCTGGGGATAGGAGGGCGCCTGGTTGTTTCACTCCACTCCCAGGTTCCTCTGGCAGCAAGCCGGATCTAATCAGCCGTCCATAGCCGTGACTAGAACACTGGGTGGGAATTGAACCCATCTTTTGATTCAACGGATCCATATAACACGATGCTAGCGACGTGACTGCCATTGCAGGGCAACCGCGAAAATGGGGGCGGGCGCAGAAACAAAAGAGGCAAAAAGAAAAAAGAAACGCATCGCATCCAAGTGGAAAACACATCCACATTGACAGATCACTATTTAAGGATCGGCCGTAAATCGCACCAGACTCGACGCACCGTAACCCGACTACAGTCAATGTTAGTCGCCGCGGTCCCACCAATGTATTACCCAGACAGGCAACCAAAGTCACAGGGAAACTGGAACAGGAGCGCACTCCCCCACTAGCACTGCATTGTTTTCTTGTTGTTGTTGTTTCTTGTTGGTTTTGCTGCTGCTGCTGCTGCTGCTGCTGCGGCCACTGCTGCTTAAGATCCTGGCTGCATTGTCACGGTAGATCGAAGTGGGGAATCGAACTTACTCTGCTGTGTCTCGTTCCCCGTTTGCCGCAGCGAAATTTTTGCGTTCTACTAAGCTCCTGTACTCCCGTACACCGCAGAACGAGGGGGGAATTAGCTGAGGTTTAATTTCCTCTTTCGCTTGAATTTTGCCCCCCCATTTCCCCCATTTCCTTCCCGTCAGCGCCCATCACCCAGATTCTCGGACCCTCATTTGCGAGAAATTATTCTCCATCGGCATACAACGGGGTTCGACAACATGGACTCTATGATCATGCTCCACTTCCTCTGAGCGACTAACTACCAATAGTGACTGTCTATTTGTAGGTAAGATGCCTGACCGTTGTGGTGGACCAGCCTAGTGTGTTCCATTGAGCAAATAATGCGCCAGCCCATCCACCACCATCTTGTCAAACTAGGGAGGGGCAAGCCCACTTTATCACAAAGCCAGCCAGTCTTGCCATGGGATCTGTATCTCAGGCTAGTTCGGAGAGGGGCTTGGATGGTCACGGATAGTCGGCTCGCTCGTCAACAACCAGAGGGACACTTGGTCTGGCGGTAAAGCCCAGTAACCCTACCGGAAGCGGTAAGGTGTTTGACGATACGGAGGAGATGGATGGATGGATGGATGTCGCTCAATCCTTCTCTCTCTACGCCTAGTCCGGCCCGGAGTCATGCGCTGCACTGGAGACTTTCCCAAGTCTTGGGTTTCAGACTCGCTCTCGCGTCTCTGGCAGGCCTTTCTCTCACACCGCACGCAGTCTGTTCCACTTCCGAGGTCCATGTCACTCATTCACCTCCACTTCGACTCGGATTAACCTTTGGCGTGGGCTGTGTTTTTCGAGGCTTTAAACCGATTTTACTACTTCTCTCCTTTTCCCTCTGGTGTGCCGGTCGTCTCCTTCTTCCAATCTAGGACGGGCCAGTCGACTGGGTCCGGAGGATCTTTCGAAGGAGTCCATCATCGTATGGGCAACCGTATTTCCATCGGCGACTGGAGTTCGGAAAGCCACATGGCTGACTATGCGTCCCGCTTCCAACAAGTGGTCCACTCGTCCGGGTCTCTTGCTGGTTGATTGATTGATCGTTTCGCTGCCGCCGCTTCTGGGGTCGGGGGGAAAACGATCATCAAGCAAGCGACTGGCGGTCCCAGCCTAAAAGAAAAGAAACATGGAACGAGACACGTCCGAGAGAGGGATTGACGAGGGCCCATCACCTCCTCACTCCCTGCTCTAATCCTGGTCCTTGTGTTTTGTCCCCATGAACGGATCTGGCTGTAGAGAGTGCCACTGGAGGAGAAGAAGAAGAAGAAGAAGAAGAAGAAGAAGAAGAAGAAGAAGAAAAAAACAAGTTTTGCTAAGGTCTTGTCGGTTCGATAAGTTGGTAGATTAAAGGTCAACACCCTAGCAATCCTCCATCTCTCTCTCATCTGTAAAGTGTAACTAAACGACTGAGGGGCAAATGAAATCACACGGGAGCCGCGGGAGTCTCAAGCAAAAGCAGCAAAGCCGCAGAGCCAAAGTAAAGCAATTGAAGTAAACTTAGTCTAGTGATTATTTTAGGGCGGTGGATCCCGGATTATTCGGTGGCTGGCAGCATGGCACGTTGTCGGTGGTGATCGCTCCAACACTATTCTCTTTTCACTTCGGTAAATTGTTTTTTAAATTATTCTTTTTTTTTTCCTTTTTCCAACATTGGATTGAAAGATGAAGTCTGTCTATAGTATGAGTAAAAAGGAGGAGTGGCTGACCGTAGCTTGGGACCGCTCCGCCCAGGGCTAGATCTCGAACCTTAGTCTGTTGAGGGAGTTTATTGAACCTTCCCTAAGTTATCCTATAGGCAGAAAGGCTCAAGGATGTTCGTTTCTCGTTTCTTGTTGATGCTGTGTTCTACTCATGACGACTTCCCAGGTTCCAGCTCATTCCTGAGAGCCCCCGAGAGAGCCCCGGGCAACGCTCGGGGGGTTGTTCTGGACTAGGCCTTGTGCCGTGTGCTTGAATCTAATGGCTTACAGTGTACGGGGTAGGTGAATTAGGGGGAAGGAAGACGTTGCAACAAACGATCAATCAATCAATTTCCATTTTTCATGTCTTGTCTCGGCGTCAGGCTGTGGCTGGAATCCGTTCGGCTCCCTGCAGATCCCATGGTGATACGGATGATGACACAACTCAGACACTGCCTAAATAACTAACAACTACGGAGTACGGAGTAAACCAAGCAACTTACCCTATACGTCAAGAACTCAGTATCTGAGAATAATGCAGATGGTTATCGACTATCAACCGGACGAGACAATGGAAGGGAGGGGGAGAGGAAGAGTGGAGTTAAGCTGTGAACGGACTGCATTGATCACCATGTGGTTCAAGTGGCAACTTCTTCCTATCTTCGCATCCTTCCATCCTTCTCCTCCTTTTCCCATAGGGGCATACATATCCACCTTTAATTGACAGCCAACAACCGGATTCCATTTTCTCTCTCTCTCTCTATCCATCTTGGATCCAGCACTGCCCGCCTGCCTTGCCCATCCGTCTCCGTTTTCCCGCCTGTGTTCGAAACCACGGAATGGATTCTTTTTAGGCATCACCATAAAACTCTGTAGTCTGTCCGTCTGTCCCCCCTTCGGAGAGCGGAGCAATCGATTCCCCATCAACGTGAGACAGTATGCGCGTCTTTGGCGTTACGTGGACAATTTTTATCTTGCCATGTTACTATATATGTGTATGCGTAGGTGTATAATGCAACTGCCGAAATCCTATCGACGATAGCCTCGTGTTCTAATTATAACGGGCGGTTCGCACCAGGTTCGTCTGTTCCCCATCCAGCTGCCGAGGCGTATGCGATTATCTTGACCACTGGTAAACAATTGCTTTGGCCAGTCAGTCAACCCCAGGTATATACCCCTCGGCTCATGGGTAAGTGGCGCTGTAGTTGTGATTGTGTACTCTGCTATCTCACCTGGTCACGCAGTGGGTGCAAGATCTCTTCCTTGCTGATGTGCAACGTGAGATGCCGGTAAAGCTTGCTGGATTGAGCTATGAGTATTTGGGAGGCTTAATGGCCCCATACTGCAGGGTTCCTGCTGGGGGAAACAAAAAGGAGGTTTGTTTGTTTTCTCGGGTTGTGTTTTGAGGCTTTTTGTACGAGTACTATGTACTAGGTAGAATGGTGTTGGCTTATTTATTTGTTCTTATCCATGTATCCGGCAAGGATACGTTGCGAATTGCCCGGGTGTGACTCCTGGGTAAGAGTCATTGATATCTGGTGATATTGCTTGTAGCCTGGGTCATGGTTGATTTGTAGATGCTAGGGACTTGGTTAAGTGTGGTATTCGAGCTTGTAATCTGGAAGATTCAAGTTGTGGTTGAACATTGATTGTTGGTGTAGGACAAGTGATGCACATACCCAAACCCGGTGCGGAGCTACCCGGTGTCAGAAAATATATATCGTTCAACCAGAGAAATGCCCAGCACGGACTCAGAGGGTTGACATGAACACTCCGAACACTCCGACAAGCATCAATGTCTCCCCTGAATCCATCACAGATACTCTACATAGCGCTAGACTACAGTTCATCACCACAATAACCATGACTACCCAACATAAACCATGTTTCGGTCGCGTAGTAGTCAAGTTCGCCGGAACAGTGCAACGACGTCATAACCCGCAGCTACTCCGATCCCGATCGCGACCCTCGACTTCGACATCAGTCGATTCCGAATATTGACAGGCTCTCCAGTCTCAGACACCCAACAGGCCGTTCGAGTCTCACGAAAAGGGCCTTTTCGAACAGCGTCGATGGATTTGAGTCCGAAGCAAGGTGTTGCTGTACGCTCTTCAATTGCTGGACACACCACAGGGAAACTGATTTGAATATAGGATGGAGGGGTAGATGGCGAGATGGACGATCCGAATCAGCTGGAGGTATTGTCTCCCCCCACCTCTTTCAACATGAAGCAATGGAGCGAATAGAGCTGACTGTATGGGATCACAAATGCCAGGTTGTACTATACCCCGAGTCCAGCCATCGCCGCAAGTCGTCCCTGGTCATGGCCGACGACCCCAACACCCGCCCCAACCTCTCGTTCCCAGATGAAACCACGGCATGCTTCGTCCATTCCCTGATCGCCGGCGAATGGGGGGACCAGACCAACCGGATCAAGGAGGTCAAGGGCTACACGGCCAAGGACAACGAGGCGTTGAACGAGGAGGGCGCGGCCGCCGACGAGGACGACAGCGGGAACGACATGACGGTGGCCGAGAAGGCCATGATGCAGTCGCGCCACCTGACCAAGAAGCAGCTCTCGGACATGGCGTGGAACGTGCGCAAGCTGTCGAAGAAGCTGGACAGCGTCAAGCTCCGGCTCACGGTCAAGACCGTGTTCCTGGTGACCAAGGCCGGCGACCAGTCGGTCATCGGCTCGACGCGGGAGGTCGCCCGCTGGCTCCTGTCCCAGGAGCGCGACACACCGTACACCGTCTACGTGGAGAAGCGCCTGGAGTCGGACCCGGAGTTCGGCGCGGCGCAGCTGCTCCGCAACGAGCCCTCGGCGAGGCATCGCCTCAAGTACTGGGACCACGACCTGGCCGCGGAGCGCGCGCACCTGTTCGACTTCGTCGTCACGCTGGGCGGCGACGGCACGGTGCTCTTCACCAGCTGGCTGTTCCAGCACGTCGTGCCCCCCGTGCTGTCCTTCTCCCTGGGGTCGTTGGGCTTCCTGACCAAGTTCGACTTCAACGACTACCAGAACACCCTAACCACCGCCTTCAAGGAGGGCGTCGTGGTCAACCTGCGGCTGCGATTCGAATGCACGATCATGCGGAGCAACCCGCTACCGGACGGCTCGCCGGCGAACGGCAGGAAGCGGGATCTGGTGGAGGAGTTGATCGGGGAGGAGGCCGAGGATACGTTGACCCATAGGCCGGACAAGGTTCTGCAAATATTGAACGATGTTGTCCTGGATAGGGGGCCCAATGCGAGTATGTTCCAATGCGATTCCGATGGCTTCTACCGTGATCACTTGCTGATGGGGCTGTTGGCTAGCAATGTCCTCGATTGAGCTGTTTGGCGACGACGAGCACTTCACCACCCTCCTTGCCGATGGCGTCTGTATAGCTACGCCCACCGGGTCAACTGCGTACAACCTCGCAGCTGGGGGCTCTCTATCGCACCCGGATAACCCAGTCATACTGGTGACCGCAATCTGCGCGCACACACTATCATTCCGACCTATTATACTACCAGATACCATCGTCCTTCGCATGGGCGTGCCGTACGATGCCCGAGCTAGTTCGTGGGCCAGTTTCGATGGCAGAGAAAGGTGTGTGTCCTGCAGGCGAGTGCGACGGCTCCTGGGCCCACCGACTAACTTTTGAATATAGGATTGAATTACATCCAGGAGACTACGTGACCGTGTCGGCATCACGGTACCCATTTGCCAATGTCCTGCCCAAGGGCCGACGAGGTGACGACTGGGTGCACACGATCTCGAAGACACTAAATTGGAACTCGAGACAGAGGCAGAAATCGCTGGACCCACCACATGAAGATAAGCGTGGGAAATAAGCAGCGACCGTGATGCCTGGCCCAGCAGTCCGGCGCTGAACGCATGAACAAAGATTATTTACTACGTACGGGGTACTGGACAACATATGGGATTTCACTTTTGTGTGGCGTTCCGCTACGATACATATGGAAGAAACTCGAAAAGGACACTGTATAGACAAATCCTATCAGTCCTAGATCATTATCTCATGTTGATGACAACAAAAAGCCGGTCGGTATAATTTCTATGAATAATGGTAAACGACTCGAACGTTCTTTTTCTTAGGCTGTGGAGTGCTGCGGTGAAGTTTTTTTCTCTCGTCTATCTAGTGTATGGGTCGGAAGGGTTACCGGGGCAGCCTAAGGCTGTGAGGCTGACTATAAAAACCCCCTTCCCGCCCCGAAAATCTTTTCTTCTTCATGCACCTCAACATACTCAACATCCTCTTGTTGAGCGCGACATGCACACCATGCCACTCACTGCATTCCTTGGGAATTTTATGTAATTTCACTTGGAGACATGCAACACTTGGAGGAGCTTCGAATTCACTTCGGATTCTGCATCATTCTTGACCTGTTTCCGCTCCGCACGTCAATGAATGATGCGACTAACTCAATGGTAAGCTACCACTATTTTTTTTTTTTCTATCTGCTTCATGACCAACGGCCCTCTTCCCCCGGGCTCTTATGATGAAAACTTTTCCTACATTCGCAGTTTCCACGCTAGCCGTCGCCATGAACCCATCATATAGACGTGCTCTGTGCGCAATACTTCCTTGGATGTCTGACTTGTTTGGTCATATTGGATATTGAATTATCTCATGTGCCATTTTCACGAGCGTATGCTAATTTGCTCGTGCAGTTTAGGTTCTAGTTTAGCTTTCGCAGTCTCTGACGGTGTCATTCATCGGAGAAGGGAAATCAATGAAAACTCGGAATATTCATCTGAAGATTTTTTTTTTGGATCGATTCTCATGCCTAGTTTCGCTGTAGACCGTAGCTTGCAATTTGGCTCTTTGCCTCGTAATCGTTGTATGTGCGTAGGGCGCTGTTCGTAGCAAGCAGTGACCCATGAATGAGAGGCCGTCGTGCCCTCTTCCTCTTGCGGCGTTCTCCGGCGCTGCGAAGCCAGCCGACTGGTTGAAGCTATCCCCCGAATTGCGTCCCGAGCGTCTGCACCTCCCCGTAAGGGCACTCCCTCCATCCCAAGCACAAGCACAAGCACAAGCACAAGCAAACCACACCCAGACACCTCCCCAAATCCACACCTCCAAACGACCAATACACCACCAGCATGAGACATTGAACCCGATCCTCTCGACAGAGACCTCCAGCCTGTCGTTAATCCGTTTCCCGCATGAACTGAACAAACCACCCTGCCACCTTAGTCCCCTCCCCTCCGACAATCCAGACAACACAACACAAAGACACAATCACAATGGCCCAACAACCCCCGCGCCATGCCGCAATGCTCTCCCTGAGCAACAGCACCAGCATCAGCAACAGCACCTCTAACCTCTCCTCCACGACGACGATCAGCACCGAACGACCCCTCCAATCCCAAACCCACACACACCTGCCGACGCCCTCGCAATCCAGCACGGGCTTGCGCGTCCCCTCCAACCGGAAAACCATCTACGACCGCCATCTCAACCGCAGCCGGAATGCGGAACTCAGCCGGGCGAGCTTCGCCTTCCTCTTTGGCGAGATGGTCACCTACGCTCAGCGCCGGGTCACGGGGATTCAGGATCTGGAGAGACGGTGAGTAGCACCTTCCCTGTCCCCGCCGTCTTGGTGTCAGGTATATGCATATATACGCATATATACACTACACACATACATACGGCGAGAAACGGAAACAGCCACTGATCAACCGTGGGGGACAGACTCAACGAACAAGGCTACCCGCTCGGCCTCCGGCTGCTGGACCTCCTCTTCTACCGCACGGTGTCCGGGTCGAGCTCCTCGTCGGCGCTGTCGAGCAGCTCCTCCACCTCGGCCTCGCCGCCCAACCGGCCGCTCCGTATCCTGCCCCTGTTGCACCTCATCCACGGGCCCCTGTGGCGGCTGCTGTTCACCCGCCCCGCCGACGCCCTCGAGCACTCCGTCTCCCCCGAGACCCCCAACGAGTACATGATCACCGACAACGACCCGCTGGTCAACACCTACATCAGCGTGCCTAAGGAGATGAGCATGCTCAACTGCGCCGCCTTCGTCGCCGGCATCATCGAGGGCGTCTGCGACGGCTGCGGCTTCGAGGCCAAGGTCACCGCCCACAATCAGCCCACGGAGATGTGGCCCAGTCGGACGATATTCCTGCTGCGGTTCGGGGAGAGCGTGATGGAGCGGGAGAAGATCTTGGAGCGGGCGGGGGTGAAATAGTTTGCGTTGCTCTGCAGAGGGGGCAGACAGAGGGAGTGGGGCCTATACGGTTTATCGATGATGGCTTACAGCTTATGACTACTTGCTGGGATGCAGATGTTGTTGCGGTAGTGGGGTTTGCGGCATATCGGGTCACGTCTACGCTCTGGTATTGCTGGCTGGGCTGTGTGATACGCTAGAAGCGGATTTGATCTAGATGTGGCCGTCGGCGTTGCGGCGTGATGCTCCTTAGGCGAGGCAATGACGAGGTGCACCGAGTGTACATCCAGCAAAATGTCCTTCACTTGGTTGTGCATCCCGTCGAGGTATGATACATGCCGCCATGCTGAGGAACGTTATATAATACAAGAGGGGAAAGAAACGTCGATTTCCCACATGCAAAGCTTCCCCCCCAATCCGTGCTCTCAGATTCCCAAGAACGCCAATGAAAATTAGAAATACCATGTTCATTGCAAGCCGAACCCCCGGCTAGTTCGATCTCGCATCCTCTGTTCGTCTCCGTTTCTCTCGATCATCGTAGGGCGAGGGACTGCGCTTCCTGCGACTGCCTCCATCCGGCCTGTAGCGGTCTGCCGAGCGATCGCGGCTCCGTCGCCGCTCCCTCCGATCCCCATATTGGTCTCTGCGAGGAGAGTATGACCTCGACCTGGATCGCCGCCTCTCGCGCACCACCGACGCATTGGCGCCCGTGGGACCCCTGGGCCGCTCGTCCGGCATGAATCTCTCATCAGTAACCCCGAGTGGCGCATCCTCCCTCCTCCGCTGCCCGCCACCACCAAACCGGCTGCTGACCCCGTCACCAAAACGACCCGTATCCTCCGACCGCAGATCCTTGTACCGGGTGCGCCCTTTCTTGCCCAGCTTCGTCATATCGCGGATCTGCATGTACTCGGGCAGGGTCTCGCGGGCGACGTCGTCGACGAACCGGGCGCCCATGGCATTGCGCTGGTCCAGCCCCTCGCGCTCGACGTCGTCGCGGAAGAAAGCGCCCTTGTGGAAGTAGCGCTGCAGGTAGCCGGCCTGGCCGCGCGCGGCCTCCTTCTCCTGCTTCTGGCGGGCCAGGAACGCGCGGTCCTCGCGCTCGCGCTCCTCGGCCGTCAGCTCGCGGCGCCGCTCGATCTCCTCGCGCTCCTTCTCGGCGGCCTCGATCGCCTCGCGCTCGCGCTTCACGCGCTTCAGCTCGCGCAGCTTCCACGCCGCGTACTCGGCCGCCGGGTCCTTGCCGTCCGTGTCGTCGATCGCCTCCTCCTCCGCGACCTCCAGCTCGTCGTCGTCCCACGCCCGGTTCGCGGCGCTGCGCGCGATCGCCTCCTTCTCGAGTTGCTCGCGCACGAGCGCGTCCGCTTTCTCCTGGCGCTGGGCGCGGCGGGCCTCCGCGTCCGCGGCCGAGTCGGCATGATGATCGGGTTGTGCTTTGGTGTCTGAGGTGGTGGCGGCGGCGTTGCGCTGGTTCTTTTTGATGAACGTCGGCCGCAGGAGGACTCGGCGCGGGGTTTCTTCTTCTGACGAACTTTCCTCTTCTTCTGATTCCTCCTCCTCCTCCTCTGATTCTTCCTCCAACTGCGCCCCCCTTCCCATTACCCCCCTAGAACCAGAACCAGAAACAGAGGTAGAAACCCCAGCTCCATCGCCAGCAACAGAGCTTCCCACTTTCCTTTCCTCAGCACCCTCCTCCTGCTCCTCATCCTCCGTAACAAACCCTTCCTCATCCTCCTCAGCTTCAGCTTCCTCAAACCTCACCCCCTTCGCCCTGGACGTAACCGCCGCCGCCGCCCCAGCGGGAAAGGAACTAGCCTTGGGTGGGGGTTTAGCCACCGCCGCCGCCCTCCGGCGCTGCTCCTCGCGACGACGGCGCTCCTCCTGCTCTTTCTGTCGCTGCTCCTCCTCATCATCTCCATCGTCCTCGTCGTCGGACGAAGGCTCCTCGGCGATCGGTTTGCCGGGGCGGTAGCGGCTCGGTCGTTGTGGGTTGGCGGTCATGCCGCGGTGGTGGGAGGGGAGGGGAGGGGGCATGGTTGCCTGCCTGCCTTGAGGTGGGGTGGCTTTGTGTGTGGTGTGGGTGGTTGATCGGTAGATCGGGGTTGGAGGAGGGGTTGGAGCCGCTGGTAAATAACCTTAGGGACCTTGTAGTGCGAAGCTGGAGGACAGGTAGTTGTAGTGTGAAGTTTAGCCAGTACGTCAACTTTACCCGGGAAAGTTGCTTTTCCAGGTGCAGTGCCGGCAGTTTAGCTGGGTAGTAAGTTAGCCCTTTACGTCCTAAGGCACCGCGGCAGAAACGCCTATACTTATAAGTTACCCCAAGCTGAACCGGATTTTCTGTCCCGAGCGGTGGGTGGTCAGTCACGTGCCTTCGCGTTACGCGCGGCGCGACGGCGATAAGTCCATCCCATCCATCACCAACCACCATCATCAAGCTAGCCAGTGACTATAGCCTCACCCCAGTCCAACACATTACAACTCACATAACCCCCCTATCCGACACATACAATACCTCCAATCCACCCCCCACCCCCATCTCCTCCTCCAAAGAAACCCCCGAAACCAAAGAGAAAATGTCCCTCCAAAGCCCCCGCGTCCTCCCCGCCCACCTGCACGCCTTCCACCCCTCCTCCTCGACCACCGGCAAACATACCGTCCGCATCCTGGGCACCGTCTCCGCCCTGCGCGGCGACACCGCCACCCTCACCTGCGGTTCCTCGGGGGACGTCACGATCATCCTGGACAACCAGTCGCATCTGCAGATGGGCAAGTTGGTGGAGGTGATTGGGAAGGTGACGGATTTGAATGAGGGGGTGCGTTCTTTTTCCCCCTTTCCCTTTCTTGGGGGGCTGAGGTCATGCCCCTGGATGGACTATGCTGACAACTGTCTCTGGTGTAGGGCATTGGCATCCGATTGTTCGGCGTTACGGATCTGGGGGATCCGGCGGATTGTGGTATGTTTCTGACCCCCCCCCCCCCCCCCCAACCCCTATATTAGGTTTGGGGCAAGGGGATGGCGTGGGCTGATCGATTGTAGATTACAAGATCTATGAGGAGGGGGGGAACGCTACGCATAA
>MU034442.1:0-23696 GCA_012184565.1 Aspergillus floridensis | reverse complement strand
GGGAGGGGGCGGGGGGGGGGGGTGGGGGAGGGGGTGGGGGGGGGGGGGGGGGGGGGGGCGGGGGGGGGGAGAGATTGTGGCCCGCCCTTTTTTGTTTTTTTTTTTGTTTTTTTTGCTGTTTGTTTGGTAGTCGCATATACCCCTACAGCCGCGACAGACTCAGTTGATTAGTTAGGAACTGACCACACCACACCGCACCACTTCACTTACCGTTCAACTTCCCACGATGTATAGAAGTCCAGCACTAAGCCCCGGGTCCCGTCCCGTCAGTTGTCAGTTGTCAGTTGTCAGTTGTCAGTAGTCAGGCGTTTACCTCCCTCCCATCCCCTCAGGGGAATTCTGGTAGAGATGTCATGTTTCAATAATCGAAGGACAATAACGCCAGCCAGCGCCACAAGCCCATCGTGGGAACACACGCACCCGTGGCGAGCGCCTCTCCCGATCGAACCTTATACCGAGATACTATGCAATATGCTCTCTGTCACCACTCCCCGTCGCCGTCATGACATCTCACCCCCGCCTCCGATTTGTCTATTGTTCTATTGTTTATGTATCTCGCTCACGATCTACGCCTATCTACTACCTATCCACTAATCCCACCCATTGATCAACCTATTGATCATTCCCCCCCCCCCCCCATCCACATCAAATAACGTTCCAGACCCTCACTAAGGCGGCAAAGCCCAGCAAAATCGCATGTGAAAGACGAAATCGATATCCAATATCCAAGATTGATCATCAAACAAGGTGGTGCTGTAACAGTCGTGACCAGGGATATTCTTGATTTGGGGAAACTACTACCTGCCGTACTGTAGACTACTGCATCAACAACCTATCTACTCATATCTATCTATCTTGCTTTTCCGCGGCGTCTATCGATCTATCTCAACCGAGTGGTAGGGGTTCACCGAGCCTATCAGAACAGTCATGAAAACTAACTCCGGACGATAGATCATAGGCCCCAGTTCTTCAGGTTCAACTCCCTCGGGGGACGGATTCGTTGGATTGTCGACCGAAAAGTGAGCGTACCTAGTTAGTCTAATCAAAATCCAACCCTAGTCTGGCGCCTAGCACCTCACCTCTAGCCAAGTAGGCGGCGAAATCCTAATTTTCCATCAAGGAAGAATGCTTCTGAACCAGTGGGATGTAGTCTCCGCGTGGTAGTCGACGCACCAGAAAACAGGATTCAATCTGGAGGTGATCTTTACCCCTTTCTTGTAAGTTGGTCTTAGGGCCGGGAAGGGGAGGGGAGAGGGTGCCCGTGGTGGGTTTGATTTGGGTTTGGGTATGGTTTGGTTTGGTTTCTGGGAGAGAGGAGGGCCGGTCCGAGACTAGAGTCACTTCAACTTCACTTCATTCGTGGGTTCTGATTGAATGTGGTCTTGTGGGCCGAAGAATGAAGATCAGTGATCATACTATGCACGTAGATTAAACAATGGGTTTATGGGTAGAGAGAGGGAGTGTCGCAGCGCATGGAATAAAGTAATGACAGTGAGTACGTCGTTCTCCAGAGTTTACGGATGGAGTGGATGATGGCGTTGATGCGATGCCTATGCTTATGGCAGGGATTATTCTTAGTCGCTGGACTGTACGGATACTCTAGCTAGTTGACCAGAGGATGCAAGTCAGTTAGTTAATCAAACCAGTCCCACCATCGTCACTGGCTAGCTTCGTCTCTCCCGATGTTTCAACGAAACTAACCTCCTTCTCCTCCTCTTTCTTTTACTGCTGGTGCTGCTATCTAGGCATGCGATAAGTGAATTAGTCGCACAGCCTTGCAGCACCTCTTGCATCCCGGGGCAGCCGCCGCCGCCTCAACTGAACTGTAGCACCTCATCTCACCTCACCCCAAACTGAACAATTGCCAATTCCATCTTCCATTAGCGTGATGCGGTGTACACTATTCCACTGCACTGCACTCTTGATTTATTGCGGGATAAGTAACGTCACTTGAGCTACAGCGGTTGTACTGTACTGGTCACTCTCTCTCCTCCCCTCCCCCCCGGCCCCCTCTTAGGTCTCTCCTCGGCTACGGTTGGAGGCTGGAAGGGAATTGGAACCCTGTATCAACAACACAAAATTGACAGATAGACCCAAGTCAATCCCAGTCCATTCCAGTCCATAGGGTCAGGTTCTAGGCCTACCCTCGTTATTTTCTGGGGTCTACTAATGTTTTTTTTTTCCCTTAGAAGAAAGAAACTTGGTTTGTGTCGAACACATCTAAACTCCAGAACCGTTGCTTTGACGTAGGTGAATTCGATAGAGCGCGAGAAAGAGGGGAGGGAGGGAGGGAGTTAGTCTGGGTGACTGGGCCTAGAAGGCTAGCTTTAACTTCCAAGTTAGTTGTAAATAAAACGGTCAGGTAAACTTGACCAATGTCTCGGGGGAGTTACTTGGAAAGTTCTTGGTACTTGTATCCTACTGCCACTCGTGTTCTTACCTGTTGTTACGAATTGGTCTGGGAATTTTTGGTTGCGACTGTGGAGAGGGGGGGGGAAGGATGGATGGACGGATGCGGGGAAATTGAAACAGTGGACGGATGGGATAGCCGATGGGCAACGCATCGCTCATCGCCCGATGCGATGCGGCGCAGATGCGATGATGATGATGATGGGGGTGGTGGTGGTGGTGATGGTTTTTCCCTCCTTCTCCACTTCGTGAGACAGCTAATCTCTTTGTCATGGTTGGGAATTGGGAGCTGTTCGAACTAGCTCACTCTGTAAGTGAAGCTGTTGATGCCTTATGCCCTGTTCTGAGGCCTAAGGATTCCACTAAATTCTCGAGGCTGTCAGATCAATTGTCACTCGTCAGTCTGTCAGTCTGTCAGTGTCGCCATGTGATCCCGAATAACATGACGCAGATGTCAGTGGAAGTGCCAAGCTAGCCGTTTTGGATTTCTCAACTCTCCATCTCCCTCCAGTTCTGATTTCAATTTCGAACTACAGTACCTAGTTACCAACAGTCTTTCATATTCACAATGGCGTTTGTCGAGCAGAAGTCTGCTAAGTCCAAATGATACCTACCTACCAATACCCGTACCACATCTTGATTGCGATTCCAGCTGAATCACCCATCACACAGGCCCAGACTTTCAAGTGTTTTCAAGTGTCGTCTGCCGCAGAGGGCTGTCACTAGAAGGCGTTCCGTCGCTATCGATTACCATGGACCCTCGCCAATATCAAGCTTCCTTCTCCTCCGTCTCACGTATCTATTTCATCCCGTGTTTGCTGTCCCATCACCCTTTTCGGTGTCCGCAGGCCGCCATGGCGTTGTGTTGTGATAATCAGGCAACGAGAGTAGGAGTAGTTTGGCCTCGGCCCAAGCCTTCCCGATCGAGATATACGAGCCAAAGGTAATCAATCGCCCTAGTCCTCCATAGTCTTCCGCAGTCGTGTATTGCTCCGGCACGTCAGAGCTATATCATTGAGTTTGCCGGGGAGAAGGTGAAAGACAAGGCAAAGGCAAAGGCAAAGGAGATGTGATGGAGTGATAAGAAGGGGGTCGCGTTGCAGATGTTTGTGGGTTGAAGGTGGTGGTTGACTCCGGTACAGCCCGCCTGATCTGACTTCCCGCCTCGCTTGGAAAGAATCGGGGCTGTGGTCAGAGGAAACATGGGAATTAATCTACTGGGGTGACTACTACCTCACCAACTCTTCTGATAGTTCAGAGTTCAGGTGTGGACTACCTCCGTCGTCTATCTGTACATGGCGATGGAGATGGAGGGAGATGTTACATGTCGGATGTCAATGTCTCACTCATATCCGCCATCCTTGCACAGTGCGTGCATGCATCCATCTCACAGAGGCTTGTACTGTCTGTACCTAAGTATACTCTTCCTCCTCCCTTTTCCCCGCCCTAACCATCCACCAAGCCTCAAAATAAGCAAATTCGATTGGAGACCTCCGATCATCCAGTATCCTCTGTCGCAGTGTGGTTATCATCATGTTTGCCTAATCCCATCGAGGCAATCGGAGAACATGCTGCTGCTGCTGCTGCTACTACTGCTGCTGCTAGCTGCCTGAAGACCTCCATGATGGGGAAATTGGGTTGAGGTGTTGATATGTACTGCGTAATAATGGTCGATGCTCTGGCGATGGGCGAGGAAGAGAAAAGTACCATGCATCATACCATTCCCGTCGTTGCCTGCCCCCTTGTCTATCGGCGACAGCAGCAGCCACACGACTGGGTAGATTGCTCTGCGAACAGCTGTTGTGTGATGATTGAATCTGTCTGTCTCTGCCTCTTCTTGTGCTCAGCATGTATCGAGTACCTCGAGAGCATCTCCCAATTTACCGTTTCCCCGCGTTCAGTCGCAACCCTGTTGCCAAGTACTCAGTCATCACTGCTGAGTGCAGAAACGGTACAGAGTGAATCCAAAGTCAGGGAAAGGGGTTCAGATCCTACTGCAGATTCACAGTACAACCAAATACTCGAATCTGTTGCTTCCTCCTCTGCACCCCTAAATCGACCATCACCCTCACCACCAACAAAACAGCCATCATCAACGATTCCAACAGCGACTGCCCTAGAGTACAGTACAGTACCTACTTCACATCCCCCAAAAAAAAAAAAAAAAAAAAAGCAAAAGGCCAAAAACCCCCAGGGATGACGCCCACAACACCCACAACGCCCGCCCCCGCGCGCCTCATCTGATCCATCATTTTCGGCTCGATTTAAGCTTGACACTTTTCTGTGACTCTAGACTTGGAGTTATGGCGTTTGGGTATTCTTACTTTCACGTCCCACCACTGACTGACTTAACTCAAAAGTTCGTCTTTCTCCGCGGAGAACAAGGGTCACCATTTTCCCAATTGGACTGTCCTAAGGTCCTGAGTGTTACAGAGGTTAGTGATGGCTTGAGGTGACATGCGCTACTCCCCTTTGAAGTATGTACAGTACAGTACAATAGCATCTCCCCGCGAGATCCGAATGCACGAAGAATATCACCCAGCGAGGAGAAAACTCAATTCGAACCGAGGAGTAAGTGAACACTACACTACGCTACACTACACTACACTCGAGACGACCCTTGACATCGGCATCGACTTTGCCTGAAGGTTCAAGGACTACCTACGGTCTCCTGACTTCCTCACCAGAGCATGGTGACTTCCCTTCCGGCATCTCACTCCCGCTTACTGTTGCACAAAGGGGGCGGGTTGATTCTGGGGTTACGCAGACCCTGGGGTAGAAGTTGTCGAGTCACGCAGAAAAGAACCCCTGGGCCCTGGGCCCTGGGCCCTGAGAGATGGTGTTGGTGGGGGGTCTCTGCTGGATTGTTCCACGAGCCTCATGGTTTAGTTTGAAGTTTGATCTCGAGATCATTGATGGGATGGGAGGGATGTGGTGGATATCTTCCGAGTCTTTGTAGTGGGTTGTTTGGTGGTGGTTGTACGCGTAGATGTACTGTAGGTGTTTAGGGTAGGTGTGGACTCTTCCCATATCCACAATGACGATGTTGATATCAAGAGATGAATGTAGATATCGATATAGATACTATATCTTTCCTCTCACTAGATTGCCCTATCTCTGGATCGTGAGGTCTAAGTACCTCCTGGACCCTCCTCAGATCAATGATATATATCATCGACACCACCAACAACAACAACAACAACAACAACAACAACAACAAATCCACAGAACTACAGACCCAAGCACCACGCAAAAGAAGTAAGCTTACCCTGAGCTCTCGTCCTCCTCACCGGCATTCAATATCAACCACCCACTCACCCTACCAGCCCATCAACATAGTGTCCCGTACCTATCCAGCTAATACTTACCCACCGGAGCCCATCTTCAAGGTTTCAAAACCCCATCACCATCGCACAAAACCACCGCACCAAAACGGCCCCCACAAAGTCAACGTTATTACTCCACCAACCCCGACATAGAAACACCATGTCCGCCAAGTACCCATGCCACTTCTCTCTCTCCTTCTCCCTCCCCTCCGAAGACAGAGAAGATAATCCCAACGATGACCCTCAGAATTGTATCACCATCGGAACGTATCCCTCATCCATCACCCTCTAAGCATCAGCATCAGCACCAGCACCAGCACCGCATCGCATCACCACCAAAGGTCAGGTCAAAAGACACGCGCCCACTCGGTGCAAAATGGACACCATCCACTCCCCGTCCACAATAAACACCACAAACCAGGGGAGCGACAGCGAGAGCGAGCGAGAGAGAGCTACACAAAGCAACAACATAAATACCACCAGCACCAGCACCACACCACTCCCTCTCACCTGTCCATCGATCACACAAACCAACAATCAACACAGAGCACACCCCAAGTCCTTTAGCTGTATCTTTCCAATAAGAGAACCCCGAGGCCCGAGAAAAGATCAGAATGCGGTTCATCATCCCCCTCACCCTCCTGCTGACCTCGCTGGCGCTCGCGGCGCCGACCGCCGACGCCGACGCCGAAGCGGATACCGCTGATGCAGCGGCGGCGGTGGTGGACGACGTGCCCGCCCCGGCACCCGCGGACGAGGCCAACACCCAGTGGTGTCGGCGCGGGTATGACCAGTGCATGAACAATTGTCATCGGAATCATGGGGGGCAGCGGTGTTATCATGTATGTTCTCTTCTTTCACCCGGGGTTTTTTGAGGGTTGGGTTTGGGGTGTGGGGGGACGGGGAGGGGGAGGCGGAGGAGGTGTTATAAGGGTGGAGGATATGCTGATGATTTCTCCCGCGAGTACCACCCCTTGTGGTGGTTGCGGGGGTTTATAACTAGGCTTGTTGGGTGCATTACTGCCAGTGATTGCGGTGCCGCTTGCTGGGAGGGGGAACTGGGGGACTGGGGGACTGGGGAGTGAGGTTGAGAGTTGAGGCTCGGAGGAGAACGTCTCACTGGGACATGGCAGGGGAGGTTGTGGCTGGTGCCGAAGGTAGGGGGGACAGAGCTTCTATCATTGTTGACGTCAACTGAAGGATCATGGAACATCCAACTATTGTCATTCATTATATATAACCTTACCTACCACAAGAGAAATTGCGCAATCGCTTCTCGAGTTGAGCCCTTTCTAAAGTTGACTACTGGCAATCTACATTACAAACGAGTTCACTAACCCAATCACATCCACAATTACCATCACCACCCCCGCCAGTAGGAACCGCGGACAAAAGATGGCGAACAACATCAAATGCCGTCGGAGAAGACACGCCCAGGTGGCTGTGGCGGCGGCCCAGAGGGTGTAAACAGTACCATGTGCGAGGATTATCTGGGCGCGGGCTGGCGTGCTCTCTCGTGAAGGAGACGCGCCAAAAGCTGTGAAGAAGAACGGAACCATGCATGCCGCCAGAACCGGCCCCGCGAACGTATTCATCCCGACCAGCAGTGGGGACCACGGATACACCACATCCCGAAAGCCAGTGTACGCGGCTTTCCACTGGATGGAGGCAAAGGTGGCGTTGTGGCCGGTCATGAAGAAGTAGAATGACCCCAGGAGAGCGGCGATGGTGGGTCCGACTCGGTGGCTTGTAGTGCGTGGGAGCAGGAGGAGTTGGAAGTAGAGGCATGCAAGCAGAACACCGCTGGTGGGGGGACTCACCAGGATACATACTAGCAGGATGGCTGTGGTGAGAATGTGCGGTTTGTTGTAGTGACTGGATGACAGCAGGACGAACCCGAGGCCAAACAAACCAACGAGCAGCACGATTCGAGCGAGCACTATGCACATAGACTTGGAGGTGTAGTCTGTGATGATGTTGGAGAGCCAGCCCTGCTCGCTGGCTGTCTGAAGTGTCCAGAACGGAATGTGGAGAAGGAGTGCAGCAATGAAGAGTGTGTTCCACGTGTGCTTGAATCTTTTTCTCAAGTCCTTGGATGCTGAAAGTATAACGAGGACGGTCAGAAATGGGGCCAGGATACGCCAGGGGACATAGTTCTCGAGTTGGTAGAAGGTGGTCCGGCACGAGGGTAGTTGTTCTTCTCGACACAGGCGGCTATAGGAGGCGAGGCGGGTTAGTAGCAGAAACACAACGGAAGAGGTTGGGTGGGTGGCCGAGGCCAATGTGCAGATCCCAACGCTGGAGAGAAAGAACAGCAGGATCTCATCTTCCCAGATGGTGTACGAGTTCGACGCAAAGCCAGCCGCGAGAGCCAGCGGAAAGAACGTGGCCTGCAACTTCCCAATGCTGAATCCGGGCTGCCAGCACCGGCACACAGCATTGCAATCAGCCCCTGCGATCAAACCAGTCAGACTGGCTATGGTAGCGCCTAAAATGAGACTCTCGACGACGTGATATGCAGGGTCTGCATAGACGAAGTGAGCCGCTGCAGCCAACACACCCACCACGCTACCAGCCATTGTTGCCTTCGACTTGATTCCCGGCCCATCGAAGCAAGACCCATCAACGAGAGCGCAGACCATTGCAACAACACACAGCAGCAGAATCGCCACCCCCTCGAGCATATTCACGACGTTGAACTGCGCCCAAGCCCGTCGGTAGCCCTTCAACATCTCCGCCTGATATTCCCTCAACCCCCCATAAGCCCGCTGCAAGGAGCCCTCATCCCCGAAATCTATATCACCCTGAACAAAATCTCCAATGCGGACCTCAACACCACCCTTATGACTCCCATAAAGCCTCGTATACTCGGTATGAAACCGCTCCATCTGTGCAGCAGCTAGCGCATTCGCCCTCACCAACCGTTCCCAATCTATCTCCTCTTCCTGTTTATCGCATCCTCCCGAGCCGAAAGCAAACACCTCTTCAATAGGCCTCCCAAGGTTGTTGAACGGAATCGGCACTCCAAGCAGCAGCGCCAGCGTCGAAACGATATCCACCTGGGGCACCGCTGCTCCCTCCTCACCATTGGGATGATGCCCGTCACCACCACCATTGACCCTTCTCCCCACGAACGTCCGAGGTGAATATAACCACACAGCAGCTAGAACCTCCTCCAGTGTCTCCCCGCCATGATTCCCATTCTCATCCATCCCGTGATCCCCCATGACGACTAGAAGTGTCTCCTCGTCAGCATGGTCTAGAGCCGTCACCACCTCGCGCACCACCGCATTCATCTGCTGGAGTTTATCCCGCATGAGCGGATGCGCGGCCCCGAGCCGGTGGCCGACGTGGTCGACCCCCAGAAAGTGGCCGATGATCACGTCCCATTCGCAGCGGAGGGTGTCATTGCGCAGGAGGGGAAGGAGGTGGGTGGTGACGCCGGTGTCGACGGTGTGGAGGTCTTCGACGACGAAGGAGGTGAAGGGGTGGGAGAGGTGTGGGAGGAAATGGTCCGGGTAGAGTTTGAGCCAGGTGTCGTCGCCGAGGTGGACGAGGCGCCGTTGCTTAGGATTGTGATCGGAGTGTGGATTGGTTTGCGGGGTACTGGATGAGGGAGAGGAAGATGAGGGAAACGAGAGGAGCTGGTCGAGGAGGTTGTCTTCAGTGAGGGCAGAACCAGCGAAGTTGGAGCCGGCTTCAATGAAGGTCGGGAGAGTGCCTGTGGTCAGAGCTTTGAGGCGTTGGAGGGTGGTGGTTGGGGGGTCTGCGAGAAAGGGGAGGAGGAGGGCGTTGCGCGGTCTCTCGCTTGCGAGGGTGTGCAGGACGGTGAGGGCATTATGGTATGGCTTTTCTTCCGCTGCTTGGATGGAAGGAGAATAGGGGATGGTGAAGTCGTAGCGCAGCGCGTCAATGATCAGAATGACAGCTTTCTTGAAGGTTGGCCGCAGCCAACAACCACCAACATCTTCATTAGGGGGAGGCCAGAGAGCTCTCGGAGGCTCATCGCAGGTGCTTCTGGCCTCCAGGATTTGGCGGGTCAGCAGAAAACCTTTGGTGAAAAAGTAGAGGCCTGCCAGATGCACCAAACTGGAAAAGTCCAGCCACGACGGGTTAGCAGCTTTTCAGCGTCGGAGATGAAGTTGGTCAGGAAGTCCGGTGCCCCCTCCCCGAACTTACCAGACCCAAAGGAAGAACAGCGAGAGTTGTCTGCAGTGAGAGATGGCTGCTGTCGCCATTCTCCATCAATGACGCTGTGACGCTGTGACTGCATGGTATGGTGTAGGTGTTAGCATGTCCAGGAGAAGTCTAGGTATCAAGTCAGCCAGTCAGTCAGTCAGGCCATCAGTCACTTACCGTCACACAAGGTTGAACCTTGTACGACCTGCATGGTACTGGTAAGAGACACCGGAAGTATATGACGGCCAAGTATCAGTGGACGTACCTGTCATGTACCAGTCTAGAACTCTAGATGGATCCATCTCTAGCCTGCTGGCTCGCTACCCAAATTAGAGCTTCGTATCCTAAGTCATCCTGGAAAATCTTAACCAATTGAGGTAACTATTGACGAGAACCGTCTTATCGACTTGTCGGTGGAGATTGTGTTCTTGATAGCTAAACGTCCACCACGGTGGAGTAGAGGATCCACAGCACAGAGTTTCTATCGATGGTAACATGAAGCTAACATGAAGCTAACCTGAGTTTCTCCTCTTTCAATCTACCTTCCTAATCGGTAGGGCAGGGATCATCAATTCAATACCGCTCGTAAAGAAAGATGCATCAAAAAGAGCTTGCAACTAGCGCATGGTCAAAGGAAAAGTCTCAGTCAAGCCAACGTGAAAAATACGGGGGGGAAAGAAAAAAAAAGAATATGAATATGTACAGTCGCTTTAATTGCAAGGGCAGCAGAGAAAACAAAACATCAACAGGTCATCCATTTCAGACTTGAACTGCAGGGTCATATCGCTGGCTTCAATACTCCAAAAGATCTCGACCAAGATGTGATCTAGTTTGGAGCAAATTGTATCGACTCTGCCCCACCATAAACTGGTAATTATCAATCTCCAACACACAGCCTCTATCCTCCATTACAATTACCCCAGTGGGCTCTCATAGCCAGTCGAGTCTACCCGCGGGCATTATACTTCTCATTGAAAGCGTTCACAGCTAGATCCGAATCAGCCCTGTACGTAGCAAACACACCTCAAATCATCACTTACCAACAGCAATCTGCCGGTAGAGCCAGTTCCGCGAACTCTCGTCCTGCACCGGGATGAATGGACCATTAGCACCACCCTTGAGAGTTATGCTCATTCCGGTCCGCTCTTTGGAAATGGTCTGGATATCCTTCAGGCGCATATCCCATTCCTTGCGGAGCTTCTTCGTGCGTACGAGGATGATCCGGTCGTAGGTCAACATGACCAGCATGTCTCGACCCGGAAGCTCAAGGTGCGCGATGTAGTCCTCGTTGAAGAACTTGCCGTCATCGGCCGTCTTGAGCCAGAACTGCCCAAGCGCTTCGCGTTGCGAGTACGGCCGGACGATGCCGTCGGTGCCAATGAAGCGTGTAAGGCGAACACGATCAAGGCCTTCCGCGTCGAAAACGGTGGTGGTGTTACGGACACCCTCGGCAAGGTCTACACGCATGTTAGTATCAACACATGTCTAACTGATGGGCATACATACTTGATGCAAGATCAAAGGCGCCGATGGCGGGTTTCGTGGCTAGGCCGAGAACACCCTTTCCGACACCCTTGAAGAAACCTTGGATGCCTTCCTTTTCGGCACCCTGGAGAGGGTGGCGTGCGAGTCCTCCGATGCCGCTTGCCAGACTCGTTGCGAAGGCGTTGCCACCGGCAGTAATACCATACAGAGCGTGCTTTGGTCGGTTTCGCGACTTGGACATCCGTCGCTGATCTTGGAACTCTTTGTCTAGGGTGGCGGCGGCTAGACCCTTGGACATACTTCCGGTGAGCTTGGCCATGCTGTCAGAGAAACCAAAGACAGACTTCTTCACAAAGCTGGTCGCACCCTTCGCGATGCCAATGCCCAGCTCCTGAGGTCGATCGGTCATAACAAGTCCCTGGTAAGGCTCGTAGAAGATGGCAGCCACTCCAGAGCTGACGTTGTTGAATAATCCGACGGGATTGCCCAAGAAATCAGCCGACCCCAAAACCACGTGCACCTGTCGTAAGAACTCCTGGGTGTAGTGACTCTGGATATTACTGACAAGAACCCCGAGAGAGACACGGGCATTTTCTAGCATAAGCGCATTGAGTCGGATCGGTGCGTCGTTCACATTGCCCATCGACATTGTCATGACATGCACAAAGAACATCAAAGGATTGGATGGCTGCATGGTGTCCTCCGCATTCACGCGTTCAGTACGCATGAAGGAGATGTCGAGTTGCATTGGCTGCAGGTGGAGGAGCTCGAAGTACACGTCTGAAACAGTGCCTTCCGTTTGCGGTTCTGGGATATTCAAATCCTCATCACAGAGCTTGCCCTCATGTTCTTCCGACCACGAAGCACCGGGTACCTTAACGAAGTCCAACATTGCAAAAATGAAGTCCTCGTCAAGCTCCAGTGTCATCTGCTGCACGAGAACCGTGGCATACTTGATATAAAGTACACCATAAGAGTCATCCTTTACACGAGTCACCATTGTGTGGAAGATCGGGTGTGCCTCCATTTCCTTGCCGGTCTTGGGGACCACACTAGGGTAGAGCAAGATTGGGAAAATTCCACCATACAATTGGTTGTCGATCTGGATCCATTTGATGGTGGTATTCAAGGTCTGGTAGATTCTTGACTCCCGGAACTTGATGTCAATCTCGCGGAACGTCAGATACAGCAATTCCTTGAGGTTCTGGTTGATGAGAGAGATGCCGATTCCTCCCAGGCGAAGTTGGGCCTTGAAGTTGACATCCGAGTCAAGCTCCTTGACCTCAAAGCCGGTGCTCAAGCTGCTCTGGGATGCCTGTTCCCTGTCTTTCTGCTTGTACATACTCTTAGACTGCTTGAAGTTGGACAACATCAAAGTCTGAGTTGGGCCGTCGGCAACGATGTTGATATCGATAATCTTCTGAGTCTCACCATATTGAGTGGGCGGGATTCTCATGGGGATCAGATTACCAATCTCCGCAAGCCTAATATGCCTTTCTTTGCCCTTGCACGTCAGTACAAGAGACTTGTTCTTGGTTGCCGGATAGTCCCAGGCGTAAGGCATGATACTGCGCGGAGGGAGTCGGTAACGGATCGGTCGCCAGCCATTCGTTCTGTCTTCCTCGTCTTCTTCGACGTTCGGATTCTCCAACTTAGTTAGCAGATGACCTTTCTGAATATCAATCCAAAGTACTCACAGCTTGATAGAAGATGAATTCCATGTCGCTCTCATTCCGCATAGAGAATGGCCAGTTCCGAGTCTCAAAGCTGAGATGGATGAAGAGCGTTGCACCTTCCATGACCACGTCGACTTTGATGAGTTTCTGACGCTGTTGGGCTTTTGCCAGTTTGACATGCACCGTTCCAATGTCCGCAATGTTAAAAGGAGAGGACCACTGGTTAGATACGCCCGGGAAGCACAGGCAGAGCTGTTTCTCCGCGACTTGGCGCAAGAAATGGAGAGGTACAAGCTCACCACTCTTGAGATTGAGAACGTTCGATGAGCCAGGCTCACGGACCAAAATGTCTTCACTCAACTTGTTCTTCAGAACAAACCGGGGTGCGATTGTCACGACTTTGGTCATCTTGTATTTGCCCTCGCCCTCGGCGACAGAAACCCCGGAATGAAATTCGGATTTGCCATGTTGGTCTGGGAGAATGACCTCAAACGTGCTTCCAATGGCCTCAAAACTCTGGGGCTTACTCCACGCGGAGTCACCTATTCGCAGAATAGACCGGTTCTTCTGATCATCCGTATGGTAGGAATACATGTATGGGAGCGTACGTCCGCCATTCCTAGAATCGGCCCTCAATCCTTGCCCAGCAGCCGATCGGGCCGATTGCAGGAAAGCCTTGCTCTGGATTTCCATGGGCAAACCAGTCTTGTTCAAGATGAGGTACGGGCTGTAGACAGAGACCTTGAAGGCACCACCACTGTCGGGAACTCTGAAATAGTGGAGTTTCAATCTCAGCTGGATACCTCGCTCATCCTTCAGAGACAAGGTATGCTCTCTCTTGAAATCTTGAGAGTTGCCATTGATGATTGCAAAGTCACTTTGCTTGAACACCGTATCCTCCAGGTCAACGCTAAGTAGCAGTAGGTGAGAGAGCTCAACGACATGAACAGGGCTAACCCCACCCTTGCGCAGGAAATTCGTCCAGTCCTTTCTTGTGTTCTTGTCGTAAATGCGATACTTGAAATCGTAAGGAAGAAGGTTCTGGATCTCGACAGGCGCGAAGATCTTGATCCTCATGTAAGGATAGACGCCCGTGAGAGAGTCCCGATCATTGTAGCTAGCGTGCATCTGGAAATAGAAGGGAGGTGACTGCTGCCCGCCTTCACTCAGGCACTTAATAGTCCGAGTCGGACGACGTAGTAGGTCTTTCCAGTGGAGCTGCTCATTTGACCAGTCGTATCCGAACCCTTGATCGGGGCGGATCACAAGGGAATGCATGTAAGCTGCCCCGACCGGTGCAGGTCGTGACTCTCCGGGAAGGATTTTCTCGATCTTAAGCAAATGGCCTTGTTGGGGATTGAAGACGCCCAGCTCCACAGGGATCTGCGTGCTGTTTTCGACAACCAGCGGCGAGCGGAAGGTGATATACTTCACATTGTCGGTGCCTAACTTGACCTCCACCAGGAGTCGATGAAGGACACCATCCTTCTTGGGCTTTAAGCTGTAGAGGATTTCACCTTCCCTAACAACCGGAATCCGGTTCACGCTTTCAAATCCACTTCCCTCGAGCTTGATGCCAACAAGCCCGGCATGCCCCTCAGGTGCAAGCGTCTCACGCATGGAAGTCGAGTCCTCGAAACGCCAAGGGTACTCCTCACCGTCAGCCAATCTAGCAGCCGGTCCATCCTCATCCGCACCGATATCAGCCCAGACATGTAAATCGAAACCAGTATGGTTGCGGATTCGGTAGGGTGCATCAGCACCTCTCGGCTTTGAAAGAACATCCTCATCCGTGGAAAGGAACTGGAATGACTTCGATGCCAAAGCAATGGTGGCAGATGTAAGAGTGAGCTCCATCGTCTTATGAGAATATGCGTCTATTGAGAAGATCTCGGGATTGATCTCCCTAGCCACGTGGAATCCCAACTGCCATGGTTCAATCAGAGGCTCCCATGCAGATTTCGAGAAGTTGTACACGTTGACGAAGGTTTCAAGGCTCGTATCGGCATTCAGTGTTGTGGACCAGTCGCGGACATCAACATTAAATTTCTTAACACTCCAATCAAGCAATGGAAGGTCATGGAGATCGCCGATAAGAATGACTCTGAGCCCGTCGACTTGAGCATTCAGCTCTTCGCGCTTGAGAATCGCTGAGCGTTCAGGGCTTGAGGCGCTTCGCGGCTGATCTGCTGCCGCACTCGATCGACGTCGATTTCTTGAAACCATGGCGGATGAAGATGGTCTGCCGGAAGATTGCCGCCTCGAAGATTTCGGCCTGATGCTCTTCGCCTCAGGTATGCTCTTCACTTCGCCGGTCTCAACCGGTTGCATTCTTTGAGCCCTCATCTCAGAAGCCTTGTTGACAATCTGCACTGCCATCAGAATGTCACGGAGTGAAAGGCGCAAAACCAGAGGTTCTATATGAGCATTGATGGAAGTAAGCGAAGAGCCCTTCTCTTGCGCACGACTGTCCACGGACACCTCTAGGGTGAAATCGTCCAGAATCCGAAGCCTACTCGTTTCGAACTTGTCCATGCGACATAGGAACATGCCCACTTTACTAATCTGGAGCGTCGAAACGTTCTGGTGAGAGAAGAGTAGCTGTTTAGTTCCCAAGACAATAGCTTCGGTGTGTGCGATAGCGGGATTCGCAATCATGATCACCTGCGCATCAACGAGGTTCACCCTGAAAGAAACGGTCATCTGTTCTGCAGAAGCAGCAGGTGGCGCATCTTCAGTTGAAAAGGCATTAATAGATGCGTCGTCACTTTCGGCGGTGCTGGTTCTGGGCTCTGATTCCTCGGGAGCTTCATCGCTCTCCTCTTCAACCACTGGTTCGTCGGAGGCGAAAGCTGAGTTTGCGAACGATTGCAGAGCAGACAGGTAGTCCAAAGCCAGGATAATTCGCGGGCTGTCAATGGTAAGCATGGCGATCAAGTGCTTCTTCGGGCCTGGTGACATTGAGACGCTGGCCATGAACTGCTGCTGAACATCGTTATTAATCAAGGACATGATCTTTCTGAACTTGTTCGTGTCCTGGTTGCGACTATCCCGGATAGAGAGAGAGTGGATTAAGAGCTCCGACTCCAAGGATCCATCCGTCAGCATACGCAATTTGACTTTGGTGTCGTTGAGTGAGAACTTGGATAGGCTAGAATCCTCCAAGCGACCGACTGGCGCATCATCGGCGGTCAGGATAAGCTCTAACCCGACACTGTCCACCTTAAGGACCATATCCAATCGGACCCAGGTTTCATGTTTAACGTCTTCCTGGGACAGTCGCTCTCGCGAAAGGCTTCGCTCAATCCGTTCGGACTCGGCCTCTCTAGAGGACTCTGTTACTGACGAAGGAAGTGCTTCCAAGGCCTCCAGCTCTTGTTGTTCGCTGTCAGTCGCGAAGGCGCTCGGGACCGTCTTCGAAAGGTCCAACAAGAACTTGAACTGCTTCTGCGAGATCCGGAGATTGATCGGTGACATAGACCCTTCGATCTCAATATCTGGACGCGGGTTATCATGTTGGTGCTCAAGATAGCAGATACTGAAATCAAGATTCACTTTCTGGATCATCTCAAGCTCCTCTACAGTATCCTCGCCATAATGGAACTTGGATGTCAAACGGATATTCCGCACACCAGAAGAGATCAGATTTACAGCAGAACTGTCCTTGGCTTCGTCCAGAGGAACAAAGGTGTTTTTGGCGTATATTTCACCCAGGTGGGCAGTGATTGTATCATGCACACCAATCTCTGTCATCGAGCTCGGGAAGACCAGGATGGGCGTCATTACCACAACATCAAATCGCATCCGGGAAGCGTTCTCTTGGAGTTGGTTGGCCTGGTTCGCCGCAGCCTGTCGGGCCGCATTGAAAATGGCCTGCATTTTTCCGAACTTCACGAGGAAGTTGATGATTTTGCGATAGGGCTCTTCTACGAAATTGATCTTCATTGACCCTGACCTCAGGAAAACTTCCGAGTCATACCCGGGATAGTCCGCACTTTCTGGATCGAAGGTCTCATACTTGAAGTCTGCGAAGTCGTCACCCTCAATGGTGAGGAGCCTGCGGAAATCTGAGCTTTCTGATGCACCAGTATTGACGTCGTCAATAAGGGTCAGGCTTCCGATACGCGACTGAATCAGCATCGAGCCGCCCACGAGGTTTATACCGACATCGGCAGTGTTTAGACTGAGCGTAGCAAGTCTGACGCCATCGTTGTTGAGGATGAGGGCGATACTCTTCATGTTGGCTTTAATGCGAATTTTGCCAGTCTGTTGATTTTGTTCATTCGCGGCCGCGAGCTCTTGATTACTGTCATCTGTCTGAGTTACCTGGTTGTTTGCTTGGTCCGGGCTCGTGAACGTGAGTAGGATAAAGTCCAAAAGTGTTAGGAGTGTCTTCCTAGTAACGACGAGGTTGATGGTTGATACCGATGTGTCAAGATTCATTGCAACACCTTCGTACGTGGAATGGAATTCAGGAGAATCCGGGTTGACTTTGACAAACTTGAGATGGAAGAGATCATTGTTCTCGTCAGCATCAAAGCCTTTAGACGATATGATTCTCTTGAACTCCGGGACTGGGTTCTCTTCGATGTAGTCATCCACACTCAAGGACTTTAGAACGACCTCCGCAACCATGTCGAAGGGTCGCATGTAGAAGTCTAAAGCAAAGCCTTCGGCGACCAATTCAACGAGCAGATGGTCGCGTAATTGATCATTCGGGTCGGAGCGGAACAATGAGCCTCGCAAACAACCCACCGTGAATTTGAATTCAAAATCGCGACGATGAATGTTCATAGGTCTGTCCATGCTCTTCTGCATGCTTTCATCATCCGACTCGTCATCTGTCTCGTCAACAACAGGCAGCTCTCTGGGATTAGATGGCTGGAAAGAAGCCGATCTAGCTCTGGTGGCAGTCGCAGGCGCCTCTTTCGCTTGGCCTTCCGTCCTCTTTGAGTCGCCACCATCATTGAAGCGTGGAATAGCAATGTCAATGAGTTTCATCAGACCCTTGTATTTCTTGTCAGACATGGAAGCATGTAGCTCGGGGAGGTGACCGGATATACGAGTCCTCGTGAGTTCAGTCACCTTGGGGACAATGCACATCTCCAGAACGAAATCAACATTAATGCGGTCAATGATATGCAGATTGCGCGACTCGACATCAGAGCTAAGTTGTGACTTTGTGATCTCAATGCCGGGACCAATAAGGACTTGGGTTGAGTCGAGTTTCAGTAGGAACCGGTCATAGAGTAGATGCTCGAGTTCCTTGTAATCGCCCTCCTCATATTGTCGCTTCTGTTTTGATTGAAGGTCTTTCATAGTCTGTCTGTCAACCAATTCGCTATTGACACTAATGTGACCAGCGTCCAGAATCAGACAAAGAGAGCTCTCTTTTGTGATACTCTCAGGAACGATGATCAGGGGCGCGTGGATGTCGAACTGTGCATCTACCTTCTTGTGCTCTTCCAGGGCAAATTCCAGACCTGCTCGCGTTTGCTGCCGGATGCCTTCAACGGTAGCGCCCGCAGTGTCCAGAAGCGCCCCAATAGACTCCATATGTCGCTCTGGAGGCTCAAAGAATTTGGCAATCTCAACAACGAACGTAGGATTGTAGATGACTTCGATACTCTTCATCTTGACCTTGACAACTGAGTCTGCATCGCTTTCGAGGGGGTTCTGCTCAAGCTGCAAATGGAACAAGCTGTCTTGATATGCAGAAATGTCATCATCTGCTTCGGAGTCTAATTCTTCGTCACCCGACGCTTGGGACAGGCGGTGTTTGGGTTCGGGGAGAGAGTCTTTGACCTTAACGATCTGCGGAAAGAGGCTTCCTGGGGTCGTGCCGTCGTACACTCTCAATCCACCAAGGTTGACATCAATGAAGAACGAGTCAGGCCGTTGCAGAGCTTTAGCTCGGAAGTTGTCAAACACCAGTTTCATGACTTCATCTGCCCTCCCGTGAGGATCCCGTTTCAGTGTGAAGCTACCAGCCTTCAAGCCCGCATTGACCTGGAGCTTGACCCATTCTCTCGGGACGTCGACACTTTCCGCGATCGCCTTCTTCTCGTCCCAGTCAATTGCGTTATACAGCTCCTGCCGTTGTTCTTCAGTCATTGCGGTCTCCTCCGACTGTTCTTTCTTTGTGCCCCAGAACCATTCACCCCAGGTCTGCTGTTGCGCCGGTTTCTTAACGCCGATGTTCTCCTTCCTCAGTTGGTTTCGTGCCAGTGACCGCCAGAAGCGGATATCTTCGTAGCTCAACTTCCTCTGGAGATGGTCAAATTTCTCCGCATCTGGTCCGGTGAGTGTTCCTTCTCGCTTCTGTTTCTTGAACAGATCTATATACGTTACACGATCATCTCTTCGCTCTTTCTGGTATTCCCAGGTCCAGCGCCTGTTGCGATCATGGATTTTGCTGAGCACGGCCTCTCCGGCGAATCTCAACCATGCCCTGGGGTCCTCCTTGGGTCGACATTTGGGCTGAAGCTTCTTGTATTCTTGATGGCGAATAAAGTAATGGAACAGATCCACAAGCATCAAAGCATCCCGGTACTGATTGTCATCGAGGACAAAGCTCAGCTCATCGAACAAAAGCCTCGCCTTGAGGGATGGTCTGTCATGCTTGCCCGATTTGTCCAGCTCCAAGCCCGCACGCCCACTGACAGGACGAAGCATGAACTGAGCGCTGTCTTGATTATCGATGCCAGCCCGAAGCTTCTCAAGCAATTCCGCATGCTCAATTCCTTGAGCTTCGGCGCCCACGTCGGAGCCGCGTCCCGTACCCAGAAGTTCTGCATCGGTGTTCCAGTACACGGCCAGAGCGCCCAAGATGGCCAACTTATGGGTTGTGCCGGAACTGGACTGGATAAAGGTAGGGTTCCACTCTGAATCGGTACTAACGGCACTCAGTTCCTTCAGAGTCACACCGACGGCAAACGGATGGGAGGGCGAAGCAATGGAATCCTCGTAACGGAAGTGGACATTCTTGATAGAGATCTGGAGATTGTCGACGACAGCAGTCACCAAACTCTGGGTGAAACTCTGGTTTCGGCGCTGCTCCTCCTGGCTCATGCCCTCAGAGTTGCGCTCCTTTAACATTTCCGCACTCTCGATCTTGTCCATCTTGAGGGCATGCGCTCGCCTCTCTTCCTCTTCGGGGTCGTAGTCTGCATCCTCCTTAGGGGCCGCGAGGAGGAACACATCCTGGATGTCGACTCGGACGGGTTTGCCTCGGAGATTCGACCAGGGAATGGAGAGAGTGAGTTGTCCAACATGGCCTTCGACGACGTTGAGGGGGAGATGAAGCTGGTCAAGAGCTTCGCGCCGGAGCTCCAGGTTGTGGAGTTTGACATCGCCAGACCAGATGCCGATATTTAGCTGCTTGGCATCGAAATTCTTGACGTAGATTCCCAGAAAGCGGTTGAGTAAGTTGGCAACCAAACCCTCCAACATGGTTGCGGGGTATGGCCGTAACCCGGGCCTGGGGAGGAATTAGGGGCAGTTATAGCAGTAAGGGTGGAAATAAGGTAGGGATCGTGGATAAAAATCGGCCTGGATTGTGTATCCCACGGGTCGGTCAGTAAAGTGATGAACCATCAGATAAGATCACCGAAATGAAGAGGGGAAGCCGGGGAAGTATAGAGGTACCAAAGATATAAGCTTACTGTGGAGCGCGAGCTTTAGTTGCACTCGCTGACCGTGGAGAATAGAGCCATGCAGGTTGAGGCTCGATGTGCACGCGAAAGCGTTGCCAACAGGCTAAGATACAAGATATGCTCTCCGGAACGTGCTCAAGAGGGACGGAGTGCGGAGAGGAGGAAGAAAGCCGGGCGCAGACCACCAAAACCAGTGCTCTAGTGCTCTCTATAGAAAGTGAGCAAACAAGGTAATAAGGTCACTCGGTGAAGAGAGGGGAAGCCAAAAGGTTGGGTATCAACCTAGAGCAACTTACCCAATTGCGATGAAATGAATGAGAGGCTAGATCCTCAAGAGTGGTAGAGCAATACGGCTGTCGTCAGAGACGAGTGTACTTCACTCTGTACCTGGGGAAAGCATGAACTGGGCCCAACAATAATAATAATAATAATAAGGGGGGGAAAGAGGGGACTTGCGCTGGAACACTTAGTGACGCGCGGGCACAGTAAGTGACGTCGGTGCTCTTTCCCGTCCGGCCCCGTCCACGCCGGTGAGTTACCGCCCACCAGCTTGCCTGAAGCACTCCCAGCCATTGGCTGGATCCGGCCCAGCAGTCTAGGGCAGCAGCCCTAGTGCTGAGTCAGCCTCGTGGTCTGCTGGTCCAATCGTGCCTGAGGCAATGAATATGACACCTGCGGGAGTGGAGTCTATGGTACGCCCGAGCTTCGACGTTACCGCACCTCAGTCTAATATCACCTCATTCATTCGTGGTCTCCAGGCTCAATTGCTCCCCCTCCGGCCATACATCTCCACTCTCACGAGTCCAACTCGACCAAATTTCGGGTGAATACCCTCTTCTCCGCTCATACACCTTCCTCTCTTCTTCTTCCAGCTCAATTGGGTGCGTGACCTCCCCCCTCCGGGTGCAGTGCTCTATCCGAGCTTTCCAGCCTCTCTCTCTCTCCACTTTTGCTAACCGCGGACATCGGGTGAAAAAAATTAGCTGTCTCGAAAACGACAATGTTGTACAGAACCACTGCTGCTCGCTCTGTGCTCAGAGCTTTCCAGAGCTCCAACGCCTCGGTCGCCCGCTCGGCCCTGTCCAACAATGTCTTCAAGGCTCCCTTGACCTCTTCCGCTCGCTTCCCCGTTCGCCCGACCACTTCCCCCAGCCTCGCTCTGGCTGCTCGCAAGCCCGTCACCACTGCTCTCATCCGCCATGCTTCCACCTCCCACAAGGTGAGAGAGAAACCTCGCGGAATCGACGCGGATGTCGCTCAATCGCTGACCCGGGACATTGCAGGACGATGAGGACACCGACATGATGGCCGGCATGAAGGCCGAGGCTGTACGTTCCCCCTCCCCAATTGCATGCGATTCTAGCTTCCCCGCGGGGCCAAACCTTTGTCCAACGCTCTGACATGAAACAACTGCTCGACTACAGAAAGTGATCAAGGACACCTTCAGCCTGGAGGCCGTCCCTAAGGAGGCTCTCTACCTCGGAATGGCCGGTGTCATCCCCTACCTTGCTACCTCCCTCGAGACCGTCTACCTAGCCTGGGAGATCAAGACTGCCGCCGCTACCGGTGACGGTATGCTTTTCTCTGGCCAGAGCGCCGAGTTGCTTCTGCACATGCTCGAGCCCGTCCAGGTTGGCTACGGTGCTGTCGTAAGTTTCACCCGCACTCCATCCACCAAGTTCCTGCCCCGCCTTCAACTATTGGATCCCATGAGAACAAGGAGCAAAAGCTAACGCCAAGATTGCCAATCATTAGATTCTCTCCTTCCTCGGAGCCGTCCACTGGGGTCTCGAGTGGGCCGGCTACGGCGGCAAGTACGGCTACAAGCGCTACGCCGCCGGTGTGGTCGCCCCCGCCGTCGCCTGGCCTACTCTGCTCCTCCCCGTCGAGTACGCCCTGATCTCGCAGTTCCTCGCCTTCACTTTCCTGTACTACAACGACGCCCGTGCCGCCGCCTCCGGTCGCGCCCCCGCCTGGTACGGCATGTACCGCTTCGTCCTGACCTTCATCGTCGGTGCCAGCATCGTCGCCAGCTTGATCGGCCGTGAGCAGATCTCCGGTACCCTCACCGGCGAGCACACCATCCAGGACAAGATCAACGCCCTGATCTTCCTGCAGAAGAAGGAGAAGGAGGAGGCCGAGGCCCGCAAGCGTGCCGAGCTCGAGGATGCCGAGTAAATAGCTCTTTTTGTCGTCGTATAAAAGAATCCTTCCAAAAGGACCTGTGACTTGTTTCGTGTATTCTGAGCAGAGAGAAAGAGAGAAGGCACGTCGTGAGGAAGTGGATGTGGTCTGATGTATTGGTTTTGAGATGATCTCTGAATATTGGTTGAGTTTTTCTTGTAGATTACAATGCGAAGTTCAACGATGCCCCCCCCAGCAGACGCTGGTGATTTTTTTCATTTGTCTCAAATTCTCGGGACAGCTAAGCTATCCCCGTGGTCAGTTCAGTATGTATGTGTACGTGTTAGTGACCCGTTTAGACAATTAGTGATCCCTGTCCTGCACGTAGTACTCTTCCCCCCTCACCCTCCCCCCTTCTGAACCAGGAGCAATGTAACCAAGCCAATTCACCGCTTACCCCAAGGAGAAGAAGAAGAAGCAAGCAAACCCCCAGGATCGAGACCCTGGTTTTGTATTCCCCAGCTTCAATGCCCAGCAGATCCCAAGTGGGAGGGTTTGAAAGTACATGTATGAAGGTACGAGCATGTACTATGTACTAGGTGTATATAGGTGCAGTATAGAAAGCACCTCGTCAGGTGACAACATACTCGTACTCACATATGCATATATGCATAAATAGAATTAAAGGCGGAAAAAGGGTTTGTGGGGCCCAAGCTCGCCGAAAGCAAGAAGAAAGGGAAACAACCAGAGATTGTGACCGCCACCGGCAAGGGATCTTGGGAAGGATGATGTGGAATGGCGGGTTGAAGAATCCCAAGTCCGGAGGGCTTGGGGGGGGGGGG